>JAQFZM010000972.1:0-22484 GCA_034695785.1 Galumna obvia | reverse complement strand
AGAGAGCAAAGGAGGTGCTTATTATAAGCGGCCAATCATTAGTTGTTTAATGTTTAAGAAGTTTGTGATATTACAATATCAATCTCAATGAAAATTTGTACACAATTCCATCACCCGATTGATAAAATTGAATAAACATTTTTGTATTCAAATACAGTCCATACTCGATTTATTTTGGCTCGATTTAACCAAAAGCTCGATATAACCATGTATAATTTATGTAACAGCCCTGGTCAGGTTCGGGGATTTGATCAGGTTTGGTAAGTTGGTCGGGTTCGGATAAAGTGTTTGATCAGATTCGGGTAACGTAGGCCGACAAGTCTTGGCATCAGGATTTGAGATAATAATTCGGAAGTTAAGTCACGTGGTATGGTTTGGGTGGTAAAAGTCATGACACTGGTGAAACTTACACGAACTTCATGGGCGTATCCTCGTTTCTGATTGGCTCATGTCTAACCACTATTCGAATACTAGTATCAATTCTTAAATATTTCCAACAAATAAAATAATCAAGGTAATTTATGAAAATTATATTTGTTGATAGAATTATATATTTTATAAAATGAAACTGTTTCATTTAAAACAGAACAAAAGTTTCATCTTGTTAATCAGGTAAAGTGTTAAGGGCAGGTATGGCAAAAGACCGAGGTCCAAGGGTGTTTAAGAAGTGGGTATTTTGGTCCGAGCTAAGGGGGTAGGGTATTTTTAAAATGTTAGAATTTAATTGCTTAAAAAAACATAAAACATCAATTTTAAGGCTTTTTCTGACTTACATGACTTTATGTAGTCATTTTTGAATCATTATATCAAAAATAATGCAAAAACTAAGATATTTTGCAAAAAAGGCAATTTTGTACAATTTTCAAAATTTTTAAGAACCAAAATTTGATTGTAAAAGCATGATTTTTGATGATTTTATGCATTTATTGAAGTTTTCCTTTAATTTTATTCAAAATTTCTGCTATTTTTGGATATTCTTCTTAATTTTTTTTTCTTATATGCCTAATTTTACGAATTTTTTAGTTTTATTCCTCTAAACTTTAGGGGTGGATTCTCTAACTCTTGCCTAAAGGGGGGCATTTTTCCGATTTTTGGCTCCAAGAGGGGTATTCCGGAATACCTTCCCCTATTTGGCATCCCTGGTTAAGGGAATGTATTGAAAAGATAAGTAATATTATAAAAAAATAAATTCAAATCATAAATAATCTTAATTTAAATGCTATTTTGTATTGTTTTAATTGTTTTAAATTTCTTTTGAAATAAATTTAAGTAAATTAAACATTGAATTCCATAATCCTATCATATTATCTATATAAAGACTTTTTATTAAATAAAAGGATGGCGGCTCCTCCTCCAATAACATAAATTACAACTTTTATATAAAATCTAATTTAGTTTTAATTAATTAAATTTGTAATTTATTTAATAAGGGAAGAAAAGCCACCCTTTTATTAAATATAAATTTTTTATAAAGTTGAATAAAATAAAAACAACAAAAAATCATCATATATAAACAATATAGATTAAGGCATTGATTGAACAAGGCTATAATCGTGAGGCTAGGCCTACAACATAATTATATAATGTTCCTTTTATATGAGATTAAATCATTAGTTTTTCTAGTTATTAAAGTCAATAATTTCTTTCAAATTTGATTAATTACTATTTTATTCACAGGATTAACTAACTAATATAGTTGTATATTTGTCTTTTATCCACAGATTATTCATAAAAATATCATAAATATAAAGATAATTTAAAAACGATTTGTTTAATATTAAGTAAAATAATGTTAGCAATAGAACTAGAATAATTAATGATTTACAATTAAAATATTATGAACCATATATTGAACATACATTTTGCAATAAATAAGATTAATAGCTTTATTATTATCGAAGTCTTTAGTTTGTTATTTACCGAAAAATAATATAAGGTTCCATTATATGTTCTTAGATTTATTAAAGTTAAAATTCCATAGAAATTTTTTTAACAGGATCATAGATATAACCATTGATATTATACTGTTTTATTCCTTTAAAATATTTTTATTTATAAAAATAAAATATATAAATATATTTGTATTATAAAGTTTTTAAAATAAATAGATGAATAATTGAAATATAGTTCTAGAAAATTCTTTGATATATTCTAAAAGAAATAAATGATGGAATCAATTAATATAAATAAAGTATTGCCGAAAGATATTTGTATTAAATCAATAGACAATCATTTATATAGAGTTGGTTTGTCTTTCAGTCATTATACCAACCACGAGTTAAACAAAAGTCGGAAATTCATTAACAAACCTATTGTTATCTCTTCAATGCTTATAATACAATATTATTAATCTTATATTTACTGAAAGAATACTTTTCTTATATAACGGCGACATCACTCGAATTCTTGGAATAAGTTTTCATGGTAATATAGTTATAATAATGTTTGCAGTAATGAACCTTGGTTTACAATACATTTGGTATTCTAATTACTTTATGGAATTGAGCCAACATTTCTCCGTCCCTTTCAGATGATGTCGGGTCAGATTTCGCCCAAACAAATGGGAATTAATGACACAAAAGAATTGTTGGCACTTCTTAGAAGAACCCGTTTGTGGTTCAGAATTATTCCATTTAATTCAGAGAAAATTGTACCCATTATTGCCTTAATATTTGTCCTTGGTATTTATATAATAGAATGTCAATTTTCGATTAATTTATTGTATGGAATTCCTAATACAATCTTCTTTATAATTTGGGGATATTATTGCTTTACTTTAACCTTTTATCAAGCATTTTATTTCTATATTACCTGCCTTTATATCAAGATAAAAATTTTTCGAATTAATTACAATTTGACGAATTTAAAAAAATTGAGTTCACACTCATTAATGAAATACTTTGTGTCAATGGATTCAATTCAAAGAGAATACAATCAGAAATTTTGGTCAAAATATTTGTTTCAATTTTGGTTTTTCTTTGGTTTTATAACTGTTTTCATATTATATATAACTAGCGAATGGAATTGGATGCACTTTTTGGGTGCCCTTTTTTTACTTCTCCTAAATATTATTACCTAGTTCATTAAAAAAATGAACTCTTTAATAATTAGTTGTAATAAAATGATTCACCCTTGCTAAACGTTGTTTCATGGTCAAAACTCTATTAAAACTTATATTGAAATATTACTGACCTATTGCTTGCTATTATTTTAAGCGCGCATTTTAAATATTGCTGTCCCTATTTAAAAGATATTTATTAAATTTTAAAATTTTTAGAAACGATAAAAAGCCGATACGTGTTTTGTTTTTGTTTTTCAATATTCCTATCTGTTTAGATAATTTAACCTTGCAAGTTTCAAAATTTTGAAAATTCGAATTGATCTTGTTTAAAAATTACTAGGTAAACTTTAATGAAACTTGGTAATCTAATGTAAAACCAAATCCTTTATCTTTTACAAAGTTTCAAATTAATATCTTAATTGAATAAATAATTATTGGATATAATGTAATTTCCCACTTTAAAGATCTATTATATCCATTAAAGAAATAAGTATTGATTCTCATTTTAACATGGCAAATTACATTATTGCCAAAAATTTTTGATCTAATAAAGATATTAATTTAAAACTTTTTTTCAAACATAAATTGTTTTACATAAGATTACCAAGCTTAATCAAAATTACCCAAGTAATATTTGAACAAGATCAATTCGAATTTTCAAAATAAATTAGCAAACAAACCCCCCTACCTGGGGAAAAATGAGCTGAACCCCCAACCTCTAGAAAAATCCGATTTTGTATAAATTTCAGGAAAGTATGACAACATTTTAAATAAAATGATTAATTTAGACAATATTACGTTAATAATCGTTTAAACTTCATTTTCTCATCAAAATTAACAATATTTTATAGCGATTTTTACCCCCAAAAAAACATTTTAAAGTGAAAAATAGACAAAATATTGCTTTTTGAGTGAAATATCATGTAAAATTGACAATTATAGTACTTAATAACCTTTAAATAGCCTAAAATAGCAATAAAAGCCAAATAATGCAAAAATCGATGTTTTTGAGGTTTTTGAAAAATACCCTACCCTATTACCCCCTGGGATTTTCCCCAAAATACCCCCTACCACCACCACCCCTGGAGTCGAGTTCTTCCCTGGTTATAAATTGTAATTTTTTCAGCATCTTTTCTGATATACTTTTTTCTGATATACTAGCTCATATTTTCAAGGGCAAATTTTAAAAAAGACTTATCCTAATTTAGAATCTATTAAATATTTACTTGTTTTCTATTTTAAAGTGTAATCAAAATTAAAATTTAAAAGATAATATGCATTTGTCAGAACCTTTTTTATAATAATTTATTATTACCCATAATTTTACATTTTTATAAATATTTATTATAATTTATTTATTATTTAAACTTTTTTTTTTAATATAAATCACTAAAAATATTTAAATTTGAATATTAAACAAAGAATTTAAGCGCGAATATTGTCTTCGTCTCTAAACTTTTGTCGCTATTTTAATCTAATATAGTGTAAACTTTAATCTTGCTTAATTTACTTAAATCTAAGTGTATATTCTAAAATTCTAGCTAGATCTAAGTGACCTATATTTTTAAATATCAATTTTAAAAGTCTAAAATTTTTAATAAAATTACCAAGATACCGATGAAAACACATTGTGTATAAACTTTTGTCGTGTACAGTACAGTCTGATGTCTCTTCTGGACACTTCGATTTTGGCAAACCTCGATTCTGTTCAGTAATTTTGACGAACAATTCCTATGTATGACTGTACTAATGTTAAATAACACCGATTTTGGTCAGCGAATTAGCCGACACCAAAATAGAGGCCTAACTATATTAGGAATTTTTAAAACTTGCGCTTAAAAATATGTAGTACAGTTAAGTCTCTTATCTTGAACTCTCATAACTTGAATTAATGTCTTGAATTGAATTGAATTTTAAGACCCGATTCACTCTTAAATACTTTGATTACTATTTTTAACTTGAATTATATATCTATCTTGAATTAATAATCTTGGTCCCAACCGATTCAACATAGGAGAGTCAACTGTTTTAGAAATAATATCCAGAAACAAATATTAAAAATTAGAAATTAAATAATAATAATAATTAAATTTGTTTGTTTACACTTTTTTTTATTTCTTTTTATAAATATTTCACTTTATGTAAATAATAAAGCTACAAAATTTGCTTACCTTGTTCATTTTATTAATAAATGTAGCAAATATTTAGCAAAATAGAGGAGTTTTCACAAAATTTTTGTTAATATGTTATCATTAATAAAGTTTATAAATAAAATATATTTTCAAGTCATTCAAAGTATAAAAAGTCAAATAATTTTAACAAAAATTATGTTTTGTTTATTGATTTATTCATTTTTGAAACTAAATAAGGTAAAGTTTTACCTAGGACTTACACAAATAAAGTTAGGTTGAAGAAAAAGGCTCTCAACTATAATTAAAGCGATCACTGAAAGTAACTTTAAGTTAATTTTAAATAATCATATATTTAATAAAACTGAATATTACTTTCTTTTATAATTCTTATATTTCGTAATGACTTTGATATAAATTGACTAGTACCATTTACATTACCATTTAAAGTAACATTTGAAATACCATTTACTTCACCTTTAGCCATTTACATTATTAAATTATGAGTACTTAAGCTTGATATTTTTTAGTAGTCTGTTTTAAATTGATTTAAAGAATTAGTTATTTGTCTGATTATTGTACTACTTAGTGTTTATAAGTATCTAGTACATCTTTGTGTATTATTGAAATTTGTTTTGGTTTAATTGGAATAAATTGTTGATAGAAATAAGAGATAAAGTGTTGGGTTAACCGAAATCACATCAGAATATCGTTTGAATGAATATTCAGTTTGTATACAATGAATTTGGAATTCAATATTCAGTGGAATTGATTTCTTGTGAATCGTTGGCAACACTTCTGAACTGAGTTTGTATTGAAGTCAAAGTCTGAGTGAAGTGTTGGAGTAGAAGAACAAACAAAGCGATGCTCTGTTCGTATGTAACAAAACCATTGAGAATAATGTAAATATAGAATATCAGCGCATATTATGTTTGTATTTTATTGCAGTACCACTACGTCTATCAGAGAAGCTGTGCTGGTGTTGACTGGCATTAAAGTTCAGACTCAGTCCTAACGATTTTGATGGGAAAATATGCTTAACTTTAGCGCAGGTTATGATATAGTTTTGATGAGCGGGTAATCTATTATCGATTCCCGAAATGTGTTACGAAAATACATATAATGATAGGAAAGGAGTGCTGTTTTATATACCTAACAGAGAAAAATTGGCGGCACAGAGGGTCTAATAGTGCCGAACCAATGCACTGATGCCTTTCTAGTTCTTTGTCGACTCCCTGCTGTCGTTCCAATGATTTTCCATCAAAAGACATAATCATCTCTTTTATGTCACACTAAAAGAACAGTACCTAATGTAGAGTAATGTGCGCTCATTGACACAACTTATGAGTAGTGCACTGAAGGCAACCCAATAATAGATACCCAGAGTTTTAGATAACGAAGAATTGCATACTTTGATGGCAAAGGGATTCCAAACGATTTACGGCTTAATATGTGTCTCAAATAAGACAAAACTTATCCAATACTTTATTGGAGATTAACCTTTGATTTGAAACAACAATTGATTGCCTTTTAATTTAAAGTTCAGTTCAAATGTGATACTAAACACTCATTTCAAACATTTTATTAAAATTCAATAGTTTTCCGTTTCCTTCGTTTTTGAGTAAAGTTTTCATATTTTCATATTTCATTTGATTGAGTTTTTGTTAATCTCTGTTCGAATAATAAATGCAATTTCAGTGAAAATACTGAGTGAACACAATTTGCTGGAAGAGTAGTCAGACCAGAGCTGACCCTAAAACTGAATCGCACAGACATTATGCTCAGTGTTTCACTTCATTTATTTCTAAACAGAGAAAGCTGTTGCCCAACATAACAGCCTAAACACTAAGGCTTAGATTCTACCTGAACCGAACCAATAGCGATATTGGAAGCTGTGCACTGTGGAGAGAGGAGGGAGAGGGAGAGAGAGAGAGAGAGAGAGAGAGAGAGAGAGAGAGAGAGAGAGAGAGAGAGAGAGAGAGAGAGAGAGAGAGAGAGACGGAATTTGAGCGTATAGTGAGATATAACGATGCAAACGATGCAACACATGTAGAGAACAGAGAACTGCATATTTCTTTCTCTGTGAGTGACTCTCTCTTTGTCGACGATTTTTAATAGGAAAAGTCTCGTGACTTATGTTATATTAATGTTTGTCCTACTCTTTGACAAAACCTATGATTTTATTCTGACTCGAATTCGAAGCGAAATATATTCATAAAATTGAAATCAAAGGACTTTACATAAGATTTTAGGTATTGATCTCCAATTGATCTTTTCTTTTGATGTCTTTTCACATTCAAAGTGAAGATAATATCCATTGTTTCACACAATTGTTTTGAGTATAATTTGGACGCTTTCGACAAACAATAGTATAGATTAGTGTCGACTCAAAAGCAAATATCGTATAACTTATAGTATAACTTAATTCTGTTTTATTTAACGATAGTATGAGTACTGATCTAATGGTTAGACTCGAAAAGTGAAATTCGTGCAAAACAGGTGTGTTTTGTGGATCAGTTTTATATCGAGTCATAAAATCTATGCTTTTGAAGGCTTTAATCTGAGTTTATTTGATAGAAAACTAGTGATTCATTACTTTACTCAATGAAAAGTCATTCACTTTTTAATAATTAAATTCTTAGTTTAAACTAATGTTTTGAAAAAAAATGTATAAATAATTTCATTTGTTTTTAATTATTTGTTGTCAAATGAGTCGAACGAATAAAAAGTGGAGAAAACACTCCTTTGAATAAATAATTGGAGAAAATTTGTTTCGTTAACGACAATAGGCTTTCATCGGCAATAAATTATATGTGATTACATCGGAACAGATGCCAACCCTTTTTGACATTTAAGAGATAGATGAGATGGTCGTCCATAAGGCGCAGACAGATATAAAAATACCGGCATTTCTCTCGTATATAAGCCAATAGACATTCCAACGAAAGAGAGCTCTCCTCTAACTCTGAGGCCTCTCTTTATTTGAATCTTGGAAGTAATCAATAAATGTTTGTCATTCATTCACAACATATTATATCATATCATAAAAACCAATTCATTATTATTTTTAATAAATTATTTTTTATTATTTTTCTCCAAAAAAAGACATTTCTTCAAAAAATTTCTGTTTCGTAACGAATGACATGTTTTATAAGGAATAAGAAAAACTAAAACCATTTAATAATAAAAGGAATGTCTGACTATTCTTCGAAAATCAAGAATTTATGCAATCAGTAGACTCTGTGCTCTAATTATCCCTATTATTGTTCCCCAAATTCATATAACATTTCAATTAAATTTTTAAGGGTTTCCTTAATAGTAATGCCCTTAAGAACTGAAACCATTTAAAAATATTCACAATTTTGTGAATTAAAGTAACTATAGTTTTATAAATATATTAATCAATAATAGGACTGATTTGTTATGGTTTTGGACTGGATTTGTGTTAATGACTGTTAGTTGTATTTAGTTAGTGTTGTGTTAGTTGGGGGCTCCCAAACATTCACATTCACCAGAATTGAAATAAGAAGATTGCATTGAATACAGTTTGTCGATCGGTGTCATAGAAGTTGCCCCAAATAGTGAGGTATGGCCCACATCTGAGTGATGCAGTGAACTTGGAGTTCCCTCTCCCGATACACCAGAATTGGCGGCGCTCTGGTTTATTAGAACATCTTCGAGACCACCTAAACTGGTCTCGCTATCCATTGCCAGTTCACTTTTGGCATAACCGTCGTCTTGAGGCGAATAATAAGAACCTATAATTGTTTCAATCATTTGTTCTTTAAATTTCTTCGATTTTATTTGAATGGAATGCTTACCGTCGGGACTGTGACTCATGTAATGGAGGGGCGGAAGTGAAAATTGGGGCGAATCACTCGAAGAGTCTAATTATTACACATTTGATTATATTATTTACATATTTATAGAAATTAAGTCAATTACCTTTTGATTTATCACTGGATTGACTTTGAATGCCATTGGATTCACTGCCCGCCTGTGAGGACTGCATTTGTTGTTGTTTTCGTTGAATTTTCTTCAACTTTAAAAATGGATTTAAATTTGTTAAAAAAATGTGATAAAGTGTCGAACACTTACTTTTGCCCTTTGATTTTGAAACCAGACCTGAACTATTCTAACACTGAGTCCGGTCTCTTTGGCTAACGTTTCCCTGACCTTCAATAAGATATTCATTATTAGACGTCATTTAAGAATCAATTCTATAAATATGTCAAACCTTACGACACGGCTTTTGACTGATTTCAAACGAGGCTTTGAAGGCCCGCCTCTGAGCAGTAGTTAATATAGTTCGCGGCCTTTTCGGACCTCTTCTTCCGTCCTGACGCGGAGGATTGCCATTCATAGGAGGCATGTTTTGACCATTACTCGGAGGAATAGGACTATCTGTAGGTCTACCGTTTGCCATCTGTATGAGAGCCATCTCTTTCTCAAAGTCAGGCCTACAGAAGAGTCGACCCGCTCTGATAACAAACTGGTCACCCTTTTGCAATTGTCGGCCACAACCGACACAAACAAAACAGTTTATATGATAGACGTGATCTAAAGCCCTCATAACTAATTCTGTCGGTGCTATCGGTTCGAGACAACCCGTGCACTTCGCGGCGTATAATCTGTAATCAATTAAACAACTTATGATTAAACTCTTATCAGAATATTCTCTTCTTTAAGAATATCTCAAATATGATAAAAGAAATGGTTTTGAGACTCCATTTCTGAGAAAATCAAAAATATATTAAAAATCAATTTTTGTAAACAATTGACTCTTACATTAAAATTCAATTTATCGGTGAATAAACTCTTCAATTGAATTACAGTTGTAATTATGTTTTTATTAAACTTTTTATAATAATTTAATAAAATTTTATAAAATTAAATGAATTAAAAATAAATTATTTAAAGATATTCCGATTCAATAAATATAATTAATGAACTACTTTTTCAAATTGAAATTAAATTTTATTCACATTTTAATAAATAAGATATTATTGAAAAAATAGAGTTACAACTTATTCAGAATTCAAACCATTTTTTTCAAATATTTCGTTATTTAATTATAAAAAAATCTATAATTATTTTTTTGCTGAAATTTTTCAAAAATAAATATTTTGTCATCAATTGATAATGAACTTGTTCAAATTAATCTAAATATAATCCTTTGTCTGTATTGAATGTATTTTCAGTGGATAAGAAATAATTATTGAAAAGTGGTCGCACTAAAACCCAGTTGGTTTGAAAACTAAAAATTATGGATTTTAGCACAAATAATGAAATTTAAGATGAGATCAATGTTTAGCTCTAAACGCAATTAATTAATACTTTCCGCTTTTGATTACGAATTAATAATTTATTAAATTTTGGAATAATAAGTAAATGTAAAATACTTTTAGAATTGCTTTTTATGAAACAATTGAATCTTTGAAACTAAATAATTATAGTAACGCTATATTATTGCGGCTATAACTTAGTTTTGTTAATCACACGATTTTAACAAATGTTTTGTTTTTATTATTCATTTCCATCCAAACAAAAATAAATATATATATTATAAATTATAATTAATAAAATATACAATAATCTTATTTGTCATAAAAATATTCACATTAACTTTATTTGCATCAAATCATTGAAATTAATTCTAAACTCATTCAAAACTAGAATTAGCTAAAATTAACAAGACTCAATAATTTTTTTTCTAATCATTAGTTAAATCTTAATTAAATCAAATGAAAAACACATTCTATGTATTCAATAATTAAATGAGTTATTGGTTTTGATTGATTCGTTAATTTGCTTATTATTTATTGAATTTCCTTAAATATAAAGAAAAGTTAAGTAATAATCGATTAATCAAAACGAATGATAATTAGGTTTATATTTAAGAGATTAAAATCAATAAATAATTAGTATTTTTTTTAAGATTCACTTAAATTCAGTGCTTTTTTGCTGTTTTGAGAGTCAATCGATTGTTTGACAATAATTTGAAAATGAATAATAAGTGATTAAGTTTATGCTGAGTTTGTGCTGAGTAGTAATGATTTGCATTAAATTCTTGAAATGCATTTATGGATTAAATCGAATACAATGATAGTAACGTCAGAGTCAGAGGATAGGGAAGACTGTATTGAATCAAATGTGACGCTTATATTTGTATATTTGATGATAGAATGGATGGTATCGTTAGATCGTTGCTCTGGCCATACATAATATGAGTGGAGTGGTTGACAGTGCCTTCAGTGCCTTCGACTGCCTCTCATATAATGGTATATATTTATACTCTATATATTGGAGTCAAACAAAGCAAAGCGCAAAACTGGGATAACAAAAGAAGGAAAAGCAAAAAGAGAGAAATAGTTGGAATTCTTGTGATGCACTCTCTCTATGGCGCACAGCCTTCTGGCTTTGCAGAGGCAGTCGCACTGTAGGAGGGCATAGATATTGTGTATGAGATCACAAAATCCAATATCGAGTTTAGTACAACATATACGACAACCAAATATATAGTGAATAAGATATTGCCTTTTCTGCTCGCCTGGAGTTTGCAGTTAGACTGAAAGGAATAGCTCAGGAATAACTCAGGAATAGCACACGATTCAACCATAACTGCATCAACACGTATTGCAAACTAAGAGTTTCACAACTCGGCGTTGACTGCACTGCACTGTCGGCTAAACAGTTGATCCCTATTTGAAAAGAAATTCTATTTAGAGCCCATAGAGTCAGGTTGTCATCAATTTCAATTAACTACTGCTTTCATCGGCATCACTATCATATGCTGTGCAAACACTAAAACACTATAGGACCAGTTCTATTCACATAACCAATACATGAAAATACAGTATTTTAAATAACATTCTTGAATACTAATCAACCGGTGATTTATTGAATTCCACTTTTTATCATTAAATGCTCTTTTCATTCAATTTTGAGGCCTTCTTTTAAACACCACTTTTTAGTTTCTCTAAAAATGCTTTATTCAGAATAAAACAAAAAATATTTGTTTTTATTTAAAAATTCCTTTAATTAACTGAAATTATTTAAAGTTTTTGATGTCTTTTACTTTTTTCATAAAATGAACGTCTCTTTAACTTTTAATATCTCTCTCTGTTTGAAGAGTTTGTTTGATTCTGAAACAGTTTTCAGAATATAAATTGAAAAGAATCTCTCTCTCTATCTCTCTCACTCTCTCTCTCTCTCTCTCTCTCTCTCTCTCTCTTCTCTGTTTTAATTTAAATAAAACATTTGACCAAAATTTTCAATAAAACTCATTCTTTTGAGACTTGAATTTGGATGCGTCGGCACATATAGAGTGAAGACAAAACAAGACACGTGCCTAAGAAAGAGCTCAGTCCTACTTCTGGTTCAGTGACAGCAATTCACTTCAATTCACTTTTTATATTAGAGAGAAGGGCTGTATTCCCAAATCCCGTTAATCGCCCAAAAGAGACCTGTAATATCCTGAGGGCGTCAACTGATGGATGAGTTTTCCCATTGCTTTATATCATAGACTCACAAAAGCTGTTTCTGTTCTACTCTTCTCATTCTAAGTCAGTATATGACTGCCCAAAGCTTTATTCCAATCGTGAAATCGCCTTTTCCTAAGATACCGGATGTTTGTCAAAATCCTAGTATTACCCTCAGGAACGGCTCATTTTATGTTTTATGTTATGGTAATCGTTTCTCACATATAATTTCTGATTATAACAACTTTAATACCCGTGTATTCCATTTGTTTCATTTATCTCATCCTATCATTTGCATCACATTTACAACTTATTCAACAAAACTCAATAACTTTTCATTCAATATAAACAAAAACCGAATTTCATTCAAACCATTTATATTGTGATTAAATCAAAAATATTGACTTCAAATGTTTTATGCATTTTTTCAAACATCGAATTAAAAGTGTAATTAATTAATAAATTTTTTAGATTAAAACTTCATTGAATTTATTATTAAATTAAATGGTTTCACATTTAAGGATAAAAATACTACAAATAAATGCTATAAAAGTCTTATTGATTTATTAATTGAATAGAATTGTAATTATTTTAATATACTTTAAGAAAATGATTTATATTTTTAAAATAGCATTTGTTCATATAAACAAACAATAATTTCATAGAGAAATATTAATTAATTCATAGAATAAATTATTGAAAATTGTTAAAAGACGTTATCCATATTTTTTGGTTAAATATTTGATTTTATAGAAATTTGGTATAACATATAAAAGAGACAAAATTTTTGAATTTAACTAATGATTAAAGGGTTTATTTTCAAATGAACTAAATATTGGTTTTCTTAAAAGAATAGTAAAGAAAAGGCCATTAAAACACTTTTTTCCTAAAATTATATTTAAAGAGAGAATTATCGGTGTTTTGCTGTGAAGTGGTTTTACGGTATATCACAAAAAGAGGTAAAACTAAAGTTCAACTAAAGTGTATTTTATGTCTCAAAAGCAAAGGAAAGTTGAATTGAGTTTTACAGCAATTGTTTGACAAAATATATGTAATATATTTGCAATAATGTAACGATTGGGTGACGCATAGCATTCAATATAAAGGTTTAGATCAGAGCAAAGTTGGACTCTTTAAGTGTAAATTTGTTTATCTTTGGTTCCCAAAAATGGTTCGTATCTTATATTGACATTTGTGCTCAAAAGCAAACACATAGAAAGTCGAAACGCATGTGCTCTCAGGGCTCAATCCATAATCCAAACGACACACAACTTCTGGAAAATTATATCCAAAGTGTGGGAGAATTGATCACAATTTTGGTATATATTTAGAAAACAACACTATTTTATGATATATTAGAAGAAATATTAGGAGAACTAAAAATCAAACTTTTCTTCACTTTTGCAAAGATGTGAATACAATCACTAGAAGTGGCCAACACTGTTGCTCAGCCTTTGGGCGATCAATCACTTGACACAACCGAAAGGATGGATAGCATAACCTTTTCTACTTATCCTTCATTGAGAATGTTTTGGTAGGTTTTGGTTATGGCGAATGGATGGCCTCAATGAGAACTCTCCACAAATCATATATTCTTTTTGAGTAGTATTTCTGGTGATGTCTCAGTTTTCTTCGATAACAACACCAAAGGATGACTTAATCTCTGCAACACTCGAAAGCCTTATTCGTGTGAAATGTATTTGAGAGGACTCTGTTTTGTTCACTCAAAAACTTTGAACAAACAAAACGTTTGACGTTATTTGGATTTCAAGTATAAAAAAGCCTATAAATAGTGAGCATAACTGCCATAAGTCCATAACTCCTCTCAAAATGCTTTATCTCCGATATAACAAATCCTCT
The DNA here is from genome assembly GCA_034695785.1 of Galumna obvia. Classification (NCBI taxonomy): domain Eukaryota; kingdom Metazoa; phylum Arthropoda; class Arachnida; order Sarcoptiformes; family Galumnidae; genus Galumna; species Galumna obvia. Next base: position 7,953 of record JAQFZM010000972.1, on the reverse strand, counting down.
TCGCGACCACTTATCGAACCAAAGTATCAAACAATTGCTTTCATTCTCTACTTTTGTTCACTCTTTGGTTGAGCACTACTTTTATTCCCATTTAATAAATTACTTTTTATTTACATATTTTTACTTTATTTTCATTAATATTCAATTAATTACTAAATAATATTATTTGAAAATTTCTCAAAAATAACCTAGAACCAATTCACTTACTTATCAACACTACTAACATTACTCTAAAACATAGATCATCAAAGATTCAGTTTGAAATTTATTCATATTTTAAATCCCCGCGTAATTAATGCTTAATTATTGCAAGTATAATGTTACTCTATGATGTTTTACATTTATCTTGCATAAATTATGACTTACTAGATTACAGCTTATTTTAAATTTGAGGATTTAAGCTCTAAAGTAATCTCTTAGTTAATTGTGTCGGTTAAAAGAAAATTATTTGACACAAAATATCAATTAATTGATTATAAGAATTAATAACAAAATTAAAGGGTTTTAATATATTTAAAGTAAAGTTTTCCGATTAAAGACTAAGTGATTGATTGCTAACAAATGATTTTCTAATAACGAAGTGATGACTTTATTTGAGTAACTGATCCGTAATCAAACAGCAGTAGATTCTTATCAAATTTTTATCCTTCTTTTGGCCACAAATGTGAGAACAGACACCACATAAGTGACAAAAAACTATTGGCTACTGATGTGGTCGCGATAAAAGTCATTTTCACAATTATTTTATCGATTCATATCTAAAATCGAATTACTTTCCATTTTTTAAATCCATAAACTCAGTACTATTCTGTGCTATTCTGTGCTATTATATACTATTTTATATAATTCTTAACGGATGATCGCCAAATATAAGGCATGTTCTTTAAGGTATGTCACGAATTAGCGTTTATTTGTGTCGAATCGAAACTAAAAACTTTTTTAACGCAATGAAAGGCGAGCGTCAATTCTAATATGTTTGGGCGCACACGTGCGGACTCTACCACACGTGCTGTTCACTGCTTATCCCTGACTACATGCAAGCAGTGTAGCGACCGATGTGTGCGTTTTCGATCCATCAGAGGTTCAGATCAGTTGCTATTCTAATGCAAATACATATATCACTAGTGATGGAGAGAACAGAATATAAGGTCGGCTAATATTAAAAACAATGTCACGGATTATTTTAACGCAAATAGAGTCCCAGTCTTTACCGATATTTAAATTCTTTGTAGTTTTCAATATTTAGTGCAATTCCTCTTATTTTGAGTTTCATTTGATATTTGAGTTTTTGTTTTGTTACGCGTTTTCGTATTGAATATCAAATAAGAGATTATATGAAGGGTCAGAATAAAGGCAAGAGCAGGTGTGTTATCCCCACTAAACTATATTTGAGTCAAGTGTTACCATCAGATTAGCTAAGAATCTGACAATAATTCCCGGCTGACTCTAATGTCTCTATTCGTATAATTGAATGAATGATATATTTATAAAATAGTATTGACTCAAATAACTTATCTCTGTTTCTATGGTTAAGAGTCACTATTTTTATTGTCATTCAATCAAATATTTGAAAAATTTATTTCATTTCAGGTTTTTTATTATATATAATATCGATTTCAGGAAAAATTGAGACAATTTGAGAATTAATTCTTGAATTACTTTCAGAGATATTTTTATCAAAATTTTTTGAAAAAAATGTTTTGATTTTGAAATAAAGAAAATATTGCGAACATATCATCAGAAGTGTCTCAAAACCTTTTTCTCTAACAATTTTTTCTGAGCATAAATTAATGGCATGAGTGAGTCCGAACACCTGTGACTACGTTTGGATCCGTTGCAGGTGAACCTCTTTATAATGGACAGACAGGCACAGACTTAGGCAAAGCACTGCATACGCCTTAACGGTTCATCAGTTCACTGATTTCTGTAACTAATGCATGGTTTGAATGTTTTACTCCTAAACATAGAGTTAGGCTCTGGACTACAAACTGTTAACTGAACACATAGTTAGCATCCGTTTAGGAAACAGAGCTTTCGATTACATGCTTTGATTCATCGCTTAAACAAAAAATTGTGATCCATTTTAGGCCTTAATATTAAAGGACTCAACTTTTCTAAGAATTCAATGCTTTGATGTGAAGCCGACCGCATCTCAGATGAGATGACAGATACGGCTTTGCATTTATTGAAACCTTTTTGTATAGAAAATTGCAAATGAAGACTAACCAAGAATTTAGACAACAAATAGAACATCGATTTTAAGAGCAAAACAAATAATAGTCAGAAAAGTGAAGACTTACTTATCGTAATCTGATTTACAGTAGAGTTTAGTGTCGCGTATATAACATGTTTGAGTCAAAAGTATTCGGCAAACTGTGCACTGAAGACACGATTCGTGCCACGAGTGGTCCATCACTCGCATTATATAACGATCAGATATGGGTCGTTGACATCCGATGCATATTTCTGTGGCGTTAGAATCACTCGACTCAGTGATCATATTATTAATTATATTATTGTTATTATTATTTTCATTGAGAGCCGCACTTTTCCTATTAATTGCGTTCACTTTTTTATTAGATTCTATAAAATATAAACAAATAATAATTAATATCGGAATTCACTTTATATTAAAACAATTACATAAACAATACATCAATAAATCAAATCTCATTTTGAATACATTTCTCATTTAGAAAGTAAACTCCATTTTATCTTGGTTATTTCCAAACAACAAGTTCAAATAAAAATTTCTAAATTATTCTAAAAATAGGAAAATAATTCTTAGTTATGAGTGAATAACTTATTTGGAAGTAATTCAATCATTTTTAAATTAAAATGAGTTCTCTTTATATTAAATCAAATCAAAAGTAAAAATTAAAATTAAGTTCTGACTTATGAAACAAATAAATAATTATTGGAAAAAATTATTGACCAAAAAGTGAGACAAAAAAGAGATGACATAAAGATAAACAATTGGAAGCATTTTATTGTTGACTCAAAGAATACAAAATTTTAGGCTTTTAGTCGACATTTGTTTAAATAATTTGAGGATAAAATTAAAATTAATTATTAATGGATTCGAATAATATTTGATTAGAAAGTGTTAATCGATGTCTATATAATTGGAATTAAAAATATTGATATTCTTTGAGGAAACAATAATCGAATAATTAACTCATTTGTCGTTAAGAAGTTGTCGTAAAAGTCAATATCATTTAGCAATAAATGGAGTGCAAAATGTGGTCACAAACACAAACATTAATCAAACTATTTTTTAGGTTAATATTTATATATCGGAGAATTCCCACAATTATCGAGTAGTTGTGGCAAACATTTTGAGTGGATCTGAAAATTTTCTAATTCGAAGTCAGATATCGAAAGCAGTGAACAAAATATATGTTTTGAAGAGAAAGGATCACAAAATGCAGAGCAATCTATAAGAGGCTGTGGAGTATCGCCACAACACTATTGGCCGAATCCTAATCACTCTATATATGTTGTGCCGGCGTATTGCACACAACTCCAACACAGTTATACCGACAGATAGTTAAGCCTAACGCACGCCTTTGGATCAGACGTTTGGCGTTACGTTTAGTATTAGGCGTTTATATTATGAAAACTTACGATTTCACACGCATTTCAAGAGATAACATATATAACTTGTGATTCCCTCTCATCCCTCTCTTCTAACAGCTCTACTGCGGGGCATCTCTTTTCAATAGATACCCATTTTATTATATTACGTGAGAATCTGACGTTCATATTCACAGTCTCTGCCATCACTTTACACATGAATGTCCTCCTATTTTGTCGACCTATCAATGAATTTCCATTATTTGTAGTCAATGACAAAATTAGTCGACTATTCATTGCTCTCTATCTCTCTATTGATCGCATATTTGTTCACAAAATTATATTTTGGTTTATATGCACTTAAATTCTCAATAGTTTGCAATTGAAAGGATTCGAAGGGATTCCCATTCAAATAGAGTTCACAAATCAATTTTCAAATTAAGAATATTCTGTTTACTTCTTTCAATTTGAAGAAATTCACGTTTTTTAGAGTTTCTTCTAATTAATAATAACTCTATTAATGATTTGCAAAGATATCATAAAAAATCAAAACTGAGAATAAGTGAATCAAAGGTTGAGGGAAGGTTTCACTCATTTTATTCAATTCTTACTTTAAATACAGTGAACACGTGTTAGTATCGGTTGTCACCGAAGCAGACGCTCTCTGTCTGATCATTTCGGGATGCGATGAGAATCAGAGACAGAAGACCACAATTGGAGGCAATTCTTTAATACAATTCATGAAAATTTTAATTTGTTGTGACGACAGCCGTCTCTGACTCGTCCAACACATTATTCCAGTTTTATATCACACAAAATGAGAGGATGGTTGTGCTGTGTGTCAGTTAGTCTCGTGTCTATGTATTAGTCAAAGAGATGGGACTAAATCTGAGCCATTGTTCGACTTATTTATTTGGTTTCGCTTACATTTAAAGCATACGTTCGACTCATTTCAATGAACTTCTATTGAATTGCAAATTGTTTTCACCAAATAATTAGTTATTTATTTAAATATTTAGTTGATTTCTATTTGATTTTTAAATTTAAATTTAATTTAATTGAACTTAATTTAACTCATTTCAGTCATACAATGTATTCCTAACTTCAATTAATTTCATATGAATTCTGTTTTTAAGAAATAACAGAATAATCTAATATATAATGAAAATTGAATTCTAACAAAACTCGAGTGAAATAAAAATTTGTTTAAACTTTTATCAAAAATATGAAGATCAGAGTGAGTGTAAAGTGTGTAAAGTGTGAGGAGAGAGCATCAGGAGGTCCGAGGTTTTCAACATTTCTAATAAGTAGTGACTACTCTTTAAAAGTTTTTCACAAAATTATTCTCAAAACTATTGAAAGCATTGAATATATACTAAGAATAGAAAACACTCCCAAAAGGGACAGACAATAGTGACTCTTATAGCAAAGCGAGTGACCACTTAAACACTTCACACCTTTTTTAATACCAGAATATAGTGTTTGCGGCGACAGTCACAGACTCTTATCGTTTGGGTCGCACTTCTCACCCATTATTTTTGATCAGATTTTTTGTATTTCATTTCTATAATAAGAGATCACTCGAAACACAAACTATTGAGTACTTCAACACAAAGTTTCCCACAAATTACTAACAATTTGTGGGAAAATCTATCGTAAAACTGATTAATTTATTTATTTAATTTATAGTTTTATACAAAGGGAGTCATAATTCACAACTTAAAAGAACATTATTTGCAAATAATTTTCTGGTCGAATACAACTGCTTTTTACAAGTTGAAACTTGCAAGTTCAATTTAATTTAACAGCGTCATTGAAATATCACTTGAATTCATTTCTCAATATATTCAACAAAGCAGTAAGAAATTGACTCAATTTAAACTGAACATGGTCATTGCTCTTAAATTTTTAAACCTTCTGAATTATATCTAAGTTTGTCTTTTGTTTAAGACTTGAAACATAATTTTGTCCAAGATCATTTTGTTTTAACTCACATTAAAGTTTCTAAACTTTAAATATTTGAAAATTTTTTACTAACAAATGATTTATTTTAATGAATAAATTTTAAACATAAATTGACCTTGTCAACTTCATTGTCTATTCGAAGTTCCAAAAAAGTTCCAAATAAGGGTTTCTCGACACAAGTCATCGCTAAATGGAAATTAAAGTTATGATGATATTTAGCTAGATAAAATATATACAGTATTTACAGTAAAAGTTCTATAATTCGAACTCCTTATATCTCAAGCATTTTCTATAAATCAAACATGTACCTTGGCAATCTTGAAATTAGAAAAAACATTCTATAAGTCAAACATTTAAATTAGAGGCTACACCCGGTTAACCGATTTCGGGCAAAACCGAAAAATAACTCGAAACAAATTCGGGTTTAGATTTTAAACCTTCGGTTCGAATTTTGTCAGATTTTGTCAGAGTTTTGAATTTTATCAAATTTATAAAAGTTGATAAGTTTTTATGAAAATAATAACTGGAAATATGCTTACTATTGATAATTGAGCCTTAAGTTTAAAAATAGGACACTTTTATTCATTTAATTAAATAATTTAACAAATAAACTGACTAACAAGTATATTTTACTTCAAATAATATTAATAGCTATAAAACTAAACTTAATTATAATAAAAATGGATAACTAATTCATAATTATTTAACTTAATTCTGATTGAGTTAAATAATCGAGAATCAAACTAATAGGATAAATACCATTTAAATATAATAAATTGACTTTTAATCAGAAAAATATAATTTCCTTAAATTCAATATAAACATAGCTTACAAATTTTAACTTTTGGAAGATAAAATTTCTTCATTTGATGTAAAATTTTAAACAAATTATAGTTACTTTAATTTATATAATTTTTATATGCAGGGCCTGTCAGAAGGCGGAGTTATCTCACTGCTTATCCTCTTTTCTCTGCTTTACTGCCTTACTCTGCTTTTCCCTAAATATGCTATGGAAACCAATATCCATAGCAACTGACAGGCCCTGTTTATATGTATATATTCTGAAATAAACATTTAATTAAAAATTTCGGGTTTTCCGGGATTTTTCAGTTTTTTGGAAATAAAATTTCGGATTTGAGTCGATTAAGATTTTGTGATTTAGGTTCGAATCGGTTTCGGGTTTGATAATCGTTCCACACTGTGGGCTCTAATTTAAAAATTTTGAAAATTTTTAAAGAAAAGTTTCATTAGAAAAATGATGTTTCACTTTATTTTATTTGGGTTTCATAAGAAAAGTTAGGTTTATTGCAGAAATGGATAGAGGGGGTGACCCTGAGTAGGGTTTCAATGAGAAGTTTTTCGATTCCACGGCTAGTATTTCCACTAGAGGGCGTAAAATTCGAAAAGATAAAATCGTTATTGTGAGACATGATACATGTATTTTGATTAAAACGACCATGCTGAATCCATTGAAGAAGGTTAAAATGCTGTATCTCTTTTGGTTTCTGAGATATTCCGCTGGAGAGCGTCAATATAATTTAAGCTATTCTGGCTAATTATTGGCAGATTTTGATGATTTAAATGTTGATTCTTATAGATTCTAGCATACATTATAAGAATATGAAAGAATATTTTCTATAGCTCTTAAACTAAAAAGTTGTCACTAAAAAATAGAAAAATGCATTTCCTTTAGTAAGAAATAATAAAATGATATAAAAATTAATGCGATATTCGGATTTAGCATGCTTGATTCAATTTGGTGATGAATAAATCATAATCACCTTTCATATCTTTGCGAATCCGGAAATCATGGATACAAAAGTTATAAGATACGCCCTTTGTTTATTGAAATAATTAATGTAAAAGGCACAACTCAACCTATCCTAACCTAACCAAAATACCTAATCTAAACTAACCTAAATATCTAAACTAACTTAACCTAAACATAACAAATCTAACTAGTCTATCTAACTATACCTAACCTAATATTTAGTTATGCTCTTTACCTTAATTATTTCACTATGCAAAGGGTGTATATCCTAACTTTTCAAATTTGACGCCCTCTAGCGGAAAAACTAGCCTTGGAATCGATAAACGTCTCATTGAAACCCTACTCAAGGTCACCCCCTCTATCCATTTCTGCAATTATCTTGGAGGGTTCATCTCGAGGGGAAAATTTCAATTAGGCCTATTATTCTCTTTAGTCCCCTACAATATAAACCAAACAGTCCCAGAATCTCAAATTTGGAGACTCTTAGATTAAAGTATCATGTATAAATGACAATTATAGGGCACAAGTTTAGTATATGGCCCAGACCCTAAGGGGCGTGTAATATATCGTTGGAAAGCTTAGGAGGAGAGGAGTTTATATATTCAATATGAAATGTCTGTAGTTAAAGGTTTAAAAGTTAG
>JAQFZM010000971.1:0-22494 GCA_034695785.1 Galumna obvia | reverse complement strand
TCGTTGCATTTTGTCAAGTAGTTAAAGAAATATAGCTAGTTAAGTTGTCCTAGTTAGATTTGAACACTACTGTATATCAAATTCATAAAACTTTTAAGATAATCGTATAATCTTGCTCCAATATACAAATATTTTATGGAATAAAAATTTCATTATTTTGTTTTCAATTAATATTATTGAAAAAAAACTTTCCTTTTTGGTAAAATGTTCTAGGAATAATCTTCTACATTAATTTATTAAATTAGACTCGATATTTAAATGAAAATACAAAGACAATTGAATTGATAATACTATAGTCTTATATATTTCTATTAAAACCTATATTTTCTAATAGATTTGTCAGATTCTTTTACTTAAATAATCTAGCAATATTTCACATATAATAAATTACTTGAATTAATGAAAACTAAAATATTTTTATTTCTGTTATTTATAGAAAAGTGAATACAATTTTGATATTAATTTTTATTGTTTATAAATTATTATTAAACCAATTGATATGTAATAAATCAAACGAATGGGTGAAAAATGATTCAATACTACATATTATTCCGTAAATTTAGTGAAAAACATTAAAAGTGAATTTTTCGACGAATGACTGAAAAATGAATAGAAAAGTGTTTTGCAATTCTTATATCAATTGAATGAATGAAGACTTGCGTTGAAATCTTTGTTCCAATTATTAAATCACTGATTGGTTTCTAATACTTTGGAAATTAATAACGTATTAATCATTAGTAATGATTCATTACTTATGAATAATAAGTATTAAATATAAATTTAGTTAAAAATATAATAAATTAATTTTTATTTATTAAACTTTTTTATGTTCGAAGACATTCCCTTGAAATTAGTTGAAACCAATTTTGAAATTTATATCAATTATTGAAGGATGAGATCAATCAGAAGTTGTATATTAAAGACAATAAGAAATCAATTCGTAATTCAAGTCTTGAATGAAGAAAATATGAGGACATTATTAAGAAAATGCTTTCTTTTTTTCATAAATTAAAACTCGATTAAAACAAAATATATGTTAAATTTGATTTATATTCGATTATAATTTAATAAAAAAATTAATATAATTGAATGAATAGGAATTGAAATCAGATTCGGTTTAAGTTCTTAAAATTGAATCAATGTTTCAATGAATTAGTCCTCTCGAGTCTGAATTTAGTGACCGGTTTTGCAGAACCCATATTCTGTTTTGAGTCCAAAGATTTATCATTGAGTTTAGAGATGAGGTCCAACTTTTGTCTTAACTTCTTTTCCTTTTCCACTTTATCTGACCAGAGCTTCAAATTTGTTCTGAAATCAATTAATCGATTATTTGTTTGATTAAAACATAAGATTATATTACAGGCAATGGTTTAAGTAAAGCTTTGCGTTGGGCAGTAGTTTAGTTAACATTTGGAAACACGGAATCGATATATTGGTGAGGAAGTCCACCTGCAGTGCCGGCTGTTCGTGAACTTTCTCCCTATCCATCAGTGCAATGGGTTTGCGTCCCAATTGTTTTTCAATATCACCTTGGGCATAGAATTCTTCGAGTAGGAGTCGGACCTGTTCTCTAGTCTCCATCCAAGGCCTGGCCGTAGAGTTGAGGTCGGCTGCAGTCATAGCTATCGCTTCTAATAATAATCTAAAAATAAATGAAAAGATAAGAAACGAAACTTTTTTTGTTAAAAGTGTTACTTATGTTCGCTATTATTCCAATCAAAAGTTGCGGAGTTTATAATCTTTTCGAGTTTTGCTTTGTTTGGGAAAAATAGGGCCAAATCTGTGGCCAAAATGCAGTGTTTGATGAGTGATAAGACTTTTTTGTATTCCTGAGTTGACAGTGACTTAAGAATGTTGTGTTCACTTAACTGTCAAATATAGACAAAAGTTAATTCAAGTGATGCCAACTATTGGACAGTAGGACAGCACTGACTTGTAATATATTAACGGTTTGGTTGTAGTGGTGGTGTTCTAGTGGTGATGTCGTATAAATGGCAGCTAATGGTGCGGATGAGTGAATGAGAAACTGATTGGTAGTTCCCCTGTGGTCGAGATCATGACAGAGACCGCTCACAAAAAAAGCCAACTTTTCTAAAGGTGAGAACCGATCGGAATTGTGAACGAAGACATATAGACTGTGCGCTACACTAAAACCATGACTCCAATTATGATACGGCACTCGTCTATAATTTTTTCTGACAGTCAGTGTAAACCTTTTCCACAAAAATTGAATGGTTTTCAACAAATATTAGTTGAAATAATAGATACCTATAGAGGTCGTCATTATTTAAGTGAGGAATTCCATCGATTGCTTCAATTATTTTGATTGAAGTCAAAAGTTTGTGTTCATTACTTAATTCATACGGAGAAAAGTTTGGCCTAAATATACAATTTGTGTCAATTCATTAAAACATTAAAATAATTTCATACTTAATAACATCGGGGGCTTTAAATTGTCGGATCTCTTCTCTGGTAATCTCTAATTCTTCGTCATTACTGGAGTTGTGATACGAAAGTATTTCCAGTGCGATCTTATTCTTCTGTTCTGAGCGACGGATCTTTTCATAGAGCTGTTCAAAACCCGTCAAAATGAGTCAAACCTCAATTCAAACATTTAATAAAAATAAAAAATTTACCCTGGCATGATCTAAAGCCAGTCCACAATAAGTGGCAAATATTGAGAAATTTTCCTCATCCACTTTATTGAAAAATCCATTCAATTTGTTGACCATTTGCACCACTCCTATAACTCTGGGGTAAGAAATTTGAAATATTTATAAAAAAAACTGTTTTTAGTGACAAAACTATTGATTTACTTATTTTTGCTGAATATAGGCATACATAACAAGTTCTTAGTTCGATAACCAGTTAACTGATCAATACTTCTATTGAATCTAGCATCTTCATAAGCATCAGGTATATTGAGTGCTTCTCCAGTTTTGGCAACATATCCAGCAATACCGGTGCCGATTGGAAATCTTATCTCTTTTTTGGTTGTCGTCTGACTATCGTTTGTCTGATTAGACTTTTGACAGTTTCGAAGAAAATGAAAACAATTTTTGTAAGAAAATAGTTATTTATAAAAGAAAAGACATGATATGAGCACATCATATGTTTTATTATAAATGAGTTTCTAATATTTCAATTTAAAAGTAGTTAACTTTTGACACAATTCATAGCCAGAAGTCAATCAATAATACACTCATCGCAACGATTGGGAACTCATTTTTAGTTCTATTTATCCCAAATTAAAAGGAAACCAACGAAATGACAGATTTATTACATATGATAGGATATGATAGACTACATTAACAAATCGCAAACCCCTTAAACTATATTTCGATATTCGTGGGTAATATCTATTCCTTTTTGAGCCACTCTTTCAAACTTTAAAAGAAATAATTATTTAATCACTTCTTAATCACTATTTAAAACATATTTTCAGCTCAAATGTCTATCAAATGATTAATCGATTAATCGATACCTTATTTTCATTAATTTCAAAAATATGTGCGTAAAGTTGATTATCATTTGAGTCGACCAGAAATAGTGAAGTCCTGTCAGCGCTAACCAAAGTTTTTGCGTATTCCTGACATCAATAATAATAGAAATATAATATGTTTTACAATAAATTTGAAGTGAAGTGAAGTGAAGTTGAAAAAATTGCTAAATTAAGGCACCCTTTCCTTCATATTTGAATAAAAATGTGATTTTAACTCAAATAATAAAAAAAATCAATTTTTGTTTTAACCCAAAATTTATGCATAATTTTTTTTGCAAAACTTTTATCATTTAATTAGAATCTGATTTACGGTAAAAATTTAAAGAATCTTTAGGTTTATCTAATCTGAACTAATTCTGTGCTACAAAGTATAAAAGTCTTACTTTTCAAATAAAACTAACCATAATTTTAGCGATAACTGTATCCATACTAACCATATCTTGAAAAATGGATCTAAAAAATTGAATTAAACCAATGTTTTCGTCATTACATTAAAAGTCAATTATATATATATATATATCTAATAATAATTTTAATTAATTAAAGAGAAGTTCACTTAAGTTTCACTCACTTTACAACTGTTAACAAAAACGTATTGAGTCTTCTCTGACGCGAATGGTTTGAGAATAACTAAAAAAATATAAGAAAAATAAGTCTTAAAAAACGTAATTCAAGAGAGAAGTGAATAATTTTCATGAATTATTCAAAAAAAGATTTTCCGTAAAACGTGACCTTCAAAACGATTTGCTTGAATTAATTGATTAGAATTTATTATTACAAATATGATTACCTCAGCGTAATGTAGAGCTATTCCGCCCCAAACTAAATAGCTTTGGACTATCTGTAAATGAAAGGCAATCATCAAAAAAAGAGTTAATATATTCTAAATGTCGAATACGTTTTTTATAAACTAAATAACAGAAAACAACACTCTTTTAAGACTCTCCTGAGTCTATTCTAAGCACAAAATCGTGTTTAGCTTATATTGCATTTAAATTAAATGATTTAATAAAGGCTTTGGAATACCTCTTCATCCTCTTCTAAGAAGGGATCAGAACCTTTTGTTTTGTACAATTCAAGTACGCCTTTCAATATAAAAGCAAAACTAATTTATTGCTAAACAAATCAATATTTTTCTTAACGAACCCATTAAACTGTTGTCAGACTGTGTTATTGGCACTGCCATTACATAACAAGTATTGGTAGGTTTGTATGGCGAACCATCTCTAAACCGGTAGTCCTGAAAGAGTTGTCTTATTTTTTGCTAAATTTTATAATAATAATTAGTTTACATAATGGATGACATTCCAAATAATGGTATCCCTCGAGTGGTAAACATATTCAACGAGTGTTTTGCTTTTATCGTCATTTTTACTGAAACCATTCATTTTTGTCTGTGAATTGTCTGTAATTCTTCTCATTTCCTAAAATATTAAAAATAATTTTTAATAAAAGTTTTTTAATAAAACTTTGATTATGTAATTAAACTCTTCTAAAGTAATCTAAAAATATTTTTTGTTTAAATAAATTTATTAATCGATAAAATTATATCTGATTTTCTTTCATTAAAATTGAGTTAAAATGTGTTGAAATTCAATAAAAACTAGAATTCCTTTGAAGGCATTTAAAGATATTATTTTCTTAAGATTAGAGAAGAAATTAATTGATTTGAGCTTTAAATCAAACTCTAATAAACTTTTTATTATATATGATAATGAATCTCAACTTTGACCTTTTAAAGGAAATTTTATGAAATAGATATAAATATTAAGGAAATATAAAATTATATAACGACTCAAAAGAGACAAAAAATGAACTTTAGAACAAACTCTAAGAAACTTACATTTGAGATGTTATCGTAGATAAAGACATTCCAGTCATCGGAATTGACAGCAAAGGCAACAGTAGAGGCCAATTGTGTTAATACATCGATCTTATTGAGCTCACTTTCGTTTTGGTTCAAACATTTCTCCAATTTCTGAAGCATTCGTTTCTTTTCCGAATGATTTAATGACTGAAATATAAATTTTATTACATATTTATACAAAGACTCTCTCTCTCTCTCTCTCTCTCTCTCTCTCTCTCTCTCTCTCTCTCTCTCTCTCTCTCCTTGTTTTGCTTACTTTTTGCCTTGCTAAACTTATACTCTTTTGATGATTGATATGTGTTTTCCTTATAATCCATTTTTCAATTCTTTGCAAATCGACGTTTTTAATAACAAACTCATCCAAAAGTGAAGGATTTATTGCAATAATATTCTCTAATTGTTCCAAACCTAAGGAAATAAGAAATGTATCCTGCATAATTTCGACAAATATCGAATTTATAACACTTGTGGCGAATATCGAAATAAGTGTCAATAAAATTAATGAATACTATATCTAATATCAGACAATGATTTTGTTTTGCAAAATAACATAAAAGTCGTTAAATAAGGCATTGAATCGCATTTTCGATAACATTAATAGATAGAGAAAATACCGAAAAGAGTATAAAAGTTAACAAAAAACATAAACTTTTATATGACATAACTGTTTCCTGAATGACACGAGAAAATCACTCTTTATTTCATTAAAGAAATATAACCGAAAAAACATAAAACATATAAAAAATTTTGTATTAAATAAAAATTTGATTATATAAATGAAGAGATAATACGAAATATTAAAAACAATAAAGAAATTCAGCGCTCAGTCATCATATATATGACATTTGAAAGCTATTCTTTATCGAAGACAATAAAACTCAAGAATTTTATGAAAAAACAAAGTTTTTGATAACTTTTGCAAATAAAACAATAAATAAAACCGAAAACATTGAATACTCACTCATTTTTGAATATTTGACTTAAACCACAATTTGATAACAAAAACTAATTATTGATTACGAGATGTTATTATTTGTGACGAAAGGAATAGAGAAGCAAAGAGTGAACTAAAGTTGCATATTATGCACGAATGAACACCACTTTTACGATGAATATCACATAATAATAGTATAGTTTAAGTCTATCTCATGAAATGTGATTCGCGTTTGATTGCAAACTAAATACTGTAGAGAATAAGAGTCAAACGTATCGCTCAATGCAATGAAAAGCCTCTGTAAAAGAGTACACAGCCTTCGGAGTCAAGGTAAGAGTCAATTGACTTGATATGAATGAATGCGATGCTTATGGAGAGGGACTACGAGTATAAACATATCTAAAGTTTAGAAATGAAATGGTATTTTGGTTGAGATATAACTTATTTGTGGCGACAACAATACACTTAAAAAATTGTATAGAATTGTAGATAATATCAAAAATATATTATATCTATAAAGAGAAGACTATTTGACAAAGAATTGTATTATTATTATAAAATCAAATAAACAAAAAACTTTTGCCTTAAATCGTTAACTAATCATTTGATCGCTCAGAGAATCAGAATCTGACACAGAATTTGACATTTTTATCACTGATAACTTTTTTTTATATAATATTTATAATATTTAATCTTTTATTCATATAAATATAAATATTTATCTCTTAATTAACGTAATCTTTATTTCTTTTTTCTTGATTTTAACAATTTTCAAACCAAATATCATTTTTTTTGTATTTAATCGATTAATAATAACCTGAAAATTTTGGTAAAAGGCCAATATGTTATACCTGTGTATTCCTGTGCAACGAAACAGAATTATGTCATATATTATAATTCAAATATTGAGAAATAAGTAGTAATTCTTTTAAAATATGAGAGAAATTTTGTCTTTAAAAGTGCTAACATTTGACGCTTTCGATTGAAAACCTTTTAATATAATATTAAATTCATAGTCAATGTGTGTTTGAGCCAATCCAAACCAGTAATTGTGCAGGTGCACTTTCGGAAGTCGTTTCCGTTCGGAGATGTCATTAAGTGTAATAAATGTCCACATCCTTTATGTCTGTCATATAAGGAGAGGATAAGGAGAGGGATCTTAACATTTGGAAAATTGTTCGACGATTTTAATATTTAGTTATTTTTGACTTTTTGTTAAGTCATTTATCGTTTCCTCAATTCAACGAAAGAGAACCGAATGCATACAATCACTATATTTAATGATTTAAAGTTAAGCAGAGAATAATGTTTTTTGAGCCAAAGATTTTAATTTATAGAATCAATTGGTTTCACAGGAATTTCAAAATACATTTTGAGATAATGGAGTCTTACATAATTATGAGTTTTGATTGTTACTTTTAATTACTCTTATATTTTATCGACTTGTCATCAACTCTAACATAACATAGCACTCCTAATTGACATCCATTTGTGAACCACTCTAAAGGTTTTACCGAAATTAGTCGCGAAATTCTTTTCTCTATTTTGATATGAGTTTTCATTAAATGTTTTAAATTTTTGAAATGATATTAATATTCATAAATAATAAAAATAATGAAAAAAAAATAATCAAAATTTGTTTATCAATAATTTTATGGTTAATCTAATGTTTAGTTATTGCGAACACAAATAAAAATAAAATAGAGTTGACTAAAATGATGGCAAACATCTCATGTTTTTGTAGTTCTTATTTGAAGAAGTCATAGGTGTCAGCGATAATACTGTATCTCAAAATTTAAACCATATTTATTGTTCACTTCTTCTCAATTGATTAATATAAGTGTTTGATAAACATAAGAATCTTGTGCTCAAATTATACTAAACTGGGCTCAAGAAGTGTATCATTACTTCAACTATTGGTGCGATAAACCTATCAGTGATTCAATAATCGTTTGTATTACTAATAGTTTTCAATAATTTTTAAAAAAATTTATAATAAAAAATGAAATGCAATAATGAATGATATGTGCAATAAAGTAAACGTTAGGAATAGTTAAGGATTGCCTGATCACATCAATCAGTGGTTATAGACATCAGTGGTATATCTGAAAAACAATCATTGGATAGGAAATGACCGCAACATATATTTTAAAGGCATTTAAAATTGAAGTCCAGAATTAAAGGCATTGAAAACGAACTGTTTTTAAGTACTCTTTCAGACATTCATTACTTCATGAAATAGATTTATTAAGAGTAAGTTTTGAGTTCGAGTAAAATGTCGTTAAATTTGAGTAAATATTTTTCTTATCGAAAATTTTAAGTTTGTTTTCTGACAAAAAATATTTAAAAATTATACAAAAGAATTGACTCCACGTTTAAGATAAGTTTTGGCTCAAAATAAATCATATTTACTGTAAAATAATTTTACCGAAAATCAATTTTTAATATTCTGCTTATCTCTAGTCCTGTCCTCACTCTTTCTGTCTCTAATATTCTTGAATTCTCTCAAAAACCTTATCTCTATTATAGTTTCCTTTGTCTGAATTCAAACTCTTTTACATTACAATCAAATCATTGATTTTGTTCTCATTTTCAGTGCTTTAGATTTTGCTGATATGAGTCATCCGTTTATTTGCAAATAAATTTAACTCAATTCAATTGATTCAGTGATTACTCGACTGAACGAAACAAATAACTTCGAATAACGAAACAAAACTCTTTATTATAGTTTGAATTCAATTTCAAACATTAATTCTTTTGGTCGTAAATATTTGATTTATTCCTCTTTAATCCACTTAAGAATAAATGGAGTGAAATAAGTTATGATAACATTAGCGCCGGCCCTCTTCAAACTTGTCATTACTTCAAAGACCGCTGTTTTCAGATCAAAGACTCCGTGTTTTGCGGACACCATTAGTGATGAGTATTCGCCCGAAACGTTATAAACAGCGATCGGAAAATCCGGGAATTTTGAATTAATTAGTGAAATGATGTCTAAATAAGGCAGACCCGGCTTAACCATTACTATATCACAACCCTCTTCAATGTCTCGTTGAACAGCTCTGAGAGCTAACCCTCGCGAACCAATTGGCAACTGATAAGCTCTTCGATCCCCAAACTTTGGAGCCGACCCTTCAATCAAATGATTAATAATTTTATAAAATAATTGAATGAATGAATACCCGCCGCGTCTCGAAAGGGACCGTAAAAACATGACTGGAATTTAGCTGAATATGACATAATAGAGACGGTGTCCAAACCGTTCACATTAAGTGCATTTCTAATTAAATTGATACGAGTGTCCATCATATCACTGGGGGCGACAACATGTGCGCCCACTTCAGCATATTTAGTTGCAATGGCTGCTATCCTCTCAATGGAACTGTTATTATCCATTTTCTGTTTGCCATCGAAGACACAACAGTGTCCTTCGGGTGAGAAAGTGCACAGACATACGTCACACACTATTAAAAGATCGGGAAATTCTATTCTTAGGCGAGGAATGAGTCTTAAAACCGGATTAAGTTTATCATCAAATGCCTGTGCGATTTGTTTGTCGCCTTCCATAACAGGAAACAATAGAACTGATTTGAGGCCATAATTGTCGACCAGTGGTCGCAAATACTCCAAACAGACATTAATTCCCATTCGTTTGACTTCTGGTAACGAATCAATTGTTTGACTCTCGTTGTCGTCATTCAGTATAAAAAGGGGTAAAACAAAGTCTGCGGCAGAAAAATGTGTTGACCCTCTGGAATGCCATTCGCGAAGAACTCCATGTGATTGACTCGAATGCAAATAATGGTTTAATTTAACAGAATTTGCGTTTTTCGCCATAATTTCAGTTCTGATAAAAAATTAGATAAAGTTTTATATCTAAACATAAAATATGTTAAAACTGTTTAATATTTCAGAAGAGAAAACTTTTTTAGAGTAAA
The DNA here is from genome assembly GCA_034695785.1 of Galumna obvia. Lineage (NCBI taxonomy): Eukaryota > Metazoa > Arthropoda > Arachnida > Sarcoptiformes > Galumnidae > Galumna > Galumna obvia. The sequence continues at coordinate 12,253 of JAQFZM010000971.1, read as the reverse complement.
TGAGAACAAAATAGTAAAGAATTGTTGGAAAAATTTTGCCATACCTTCAGATGAGGAAAAGCACACATTTATTCAGTTATTTAATTAATTATCGTTTGTTTATTAATTAATAAAAATCGATAACTTTTTGACATCTAGTTGTTAAAATGTGAACTTGTTCAATTTCAAACTTGTTTTTTTTTCCAAGTTAGTTGTGTAGAGTAGAGGTAAATGAATAAAGTTTTTGCGTCTGTGCGACAGTTCTGGTTTGAACAGGTCTTTGTAATATAGAAGAGCATGCTCAATTTGACTGTACTAGCACTGTAAATAATAAGTTATCTATCTATATATAAAAGTTGATTTTATGAAAGTATTTGGCAGTGAAACAGATTAATCTTGATAATTTTGCTGATTATTCTTGCAATTTTGATTTAGGGAATGTAGTAAACATTGAAATTTTAAAATATAAGAATTTTATATGAATTGAAAAACTGTTTAAATTGAAAGTAAATTTGTTTCACTTCGCAGTCGATTTGCAATTTGTGACACTTTTTATCATTTATTTGAACTAAAGTTTAGTTACGTTTAGTTACTAAATGTAAATACAAGTATTGATTCCAATGAGTATTCATACAATAACTCGATATTAATTGTAGTGAAGGTCAAAACTTGTTTTGTAGTTCCTCTGAGACTAACCTTGTTTAGACATTAGCATAGAATATCAGCTATTGTTGAGTCGGATGACCAAGTCTAAATATTTTATTATTTATCAATAATTATGAAATGAATGTTTCAATTAATAACATTTTACTAAATCTCTTATAATTTATTTATTGTTTTACTTATACTCTGAAATATATTTTAAAGTTTTGTAAATTATGTAAAGAATAATAAAATATCAAATATTTAATAAATTGTATACACAATTACCAAGTTCTCAATATTAATAAAATATCACTAATGTGTGCAAACAATTCCTTCAATTTATTATTTTAGATCCACTTTTTTTTACTCAAAAACATTACTTTTAATATATGATTAGTCACTACTCATTAGTGTAAACCTTTATATCTAATCAATTATTAATACATTTTTTCGAAATTTGTTTAATAATAAATCATAAGTTTTATCAAAAATTGAGTAAAAACAATCTGCAATAATACAAGAAACTAATTATCAAATTTTATTTATTTATTCTAAATGATCTTGTTAATAATTATGATTAAATATACTAGTTAGAAAGTAGCTTAATCTATAAATAAGCTTGATAAAGGTAAAATTAAATGATCTAGCATATTCTTGTAATTTATTATTGAATTTGAAATAAATTCTTTCATATAATACTAAAAAAATTCCAAAGAAAGTGATTCCTAAGAATATAACGAATAATCCCCTCATATTTTCCAGCTTAATTCGATACGAATAATCTTGGTCAAGTTTTATATTAAATGGCTTATATAGAATTCTTTGCCAATAGTCCTGAAGACCGCTTTCAAATAAACTATTAATAACGGAATCAATTATTTTTCTAATCCTTTCTTTAATAGTCTTTGAATAAAGAATGACAACAGAAGTACCAAAATATGTTTCACTACTAATATGTAAACCGAGGTGTTTATTAACCTTGGTGAAATACTCAAAATCATGACTATAATTGATTAAGATTACTTTACCAAATATAATATCTAGCAAATTAAATCTTTGTGTATCGATTAGTTTTTCAAATATTCTTTTAAAGCGAATATCCTTTGATTGTTGAAGAAGTGGCCAGGTTAATTGACCAGAGTTAGATATTAAAGTGAAGTTGTATTGTTCTATTAGATTTAATAAGTCATCAATGGAATCAATTAAATGAACAGGGTCATAAATTAGATTTGATAAAATATCTGAATTGAAATGAATTATCAATAGAAATATGACCAAGATTAATGATCCATTTAAAAATAAATGCTTAAAACAACATATTTCTGACAATTCTCTTGAATTCTGAAAGAGTAGTGCCTTAGAAAACATAAGTAATTTGTGCATGATCATTTTATAATTTGAAAACTTTATCATATTTATGTCATGAAATCCATAATTTAAAATTGATATCAATATTAGTGTAAAAGTAATGGAAAACCACAAATCAATTGAGAAAATATTGAAAATTTGAAGATCATTTTCCATATTCTTTGAATGTATTTTTCCGCTCAGAATAGCGACTGGACTGCTATAACCCAGTGATGTTGATAATTTAGCTAGGTTAAATCTTTCCAGTGTCGCAGAAAATGTACCGATTGCGACATCGCAGCGATTTTTGACCAGTTCTCCGATAACACCCGTCCATCCATTAGGTGTAAACCTCCCGATGGCTAATATATATTCGATTTCAAAGGGAACTCCGACACCACTTATCACTGAATTTAATACATTAATGTGAGGAATGCACTTTTCTGGTGGTTTAACATCACTTTGCACTGTTATTCGTAAAGGAAACAGAACTTGCTCAAAACTCAAATTTTTCAAACCAGGACAAATTATATTTTTCATTATTTAAGATTTTTTAAATACCAAGAACAATTTTTTTATTTTTCTTTAAGTACTGGAAATGTTGATAAACTATTCCACAATATATGAATAATAATAATATATTGTATCAATAAAATGAACAAGATCATTTAAAAACATTAAGTACTTTACTAATATTAAATAATGAAAATGACCTTACTTATGCAATATTTATTTTCATATCTTTTATTCTATAATACAAATAATAAATAGATTATATAATAAAAAATAAATATTAATATCATAATTGACTTTTTCTAAAATATCTATTAGAGACCAAACTTGTAAACCTAAAGCCACCGGTTTGTGAAACCCGTACCAATTTCCAGGGTTACGTGAATTTGTGTTTTAAAAGTTTGCTGGGATAAGGGTTTCAAATGGTTTATATGTCTGATCTCTAATATATATTAAGATTATAAGGAAAATAAAAAATATGCTCAACTGTAAATACTAATAGATTAGCAAGGTATATTATTGATTTACTCTAAATAAATATGAATTTATAAGTTATAAATTATAACAAAGAAATGATTGAATGCTTTTTAAAAAATTAAGTGAACATTGAGTTAAATGATTTATTTTATAATAAGTCAACTTAATTATTATTGATTTTATAAATTTATTAATTCTAAAAATATTATTTAAATCTTATGATTATAATTCTTTTCATAATTAGAATTTTAAATATATTCTCAAATGTTTTGTAATTAAAAGTCTGTTTTATATAAACTGTTTGGAAAACATTGGAAATAACTTTGAAGTCTTAAAAACATTAAAATTAATGAAATATTATTTATTTAAAAACCATTTTGAATATAAACTCTTTAGAAATCTTATTCGAAAGTCTTATCCGAATTATATAAAATTTTATATACATTTTTTATATATATATATTTTTTTATTTTTTTGACAAAAAGTTTATGATTTGAATTTTTTAAAATAATATTTAAATAATATTTAAATTATATTTCTAATGAATGTATTAACACTTTATTTATTAATACAAAATGTAAAATTAGTATTGAATTCAGTTAATGAATATATTCGGAAAATATTTAAAAATCACTGATTTTGTGACTAAATGTATTACTTAATGATTATAATTAAACTTTAAAGAACTTTTAAATGAATTGAATATCAATTTATTTAATTTTTTTTATAAAAGAAACGATTTATTAAATTAATAATATTTTATTAAAACGAATACAAATTGAAATGAATTCAAGAATTATAAGAGAATTAAAGTTTAAATACAGAATAAAAGTCAATTAAAATACAATTATAATAGAAATTAAGGTCACAAATGAGAGAATGAAAGTCGGCTCTAATGAATCGATGGCCGATGTGGGGGTTGTCGTCGAAACTGGTTCACCCTTCCAGGTATAGTCCTCACAAACTGAGGGATCGTATTGTTTGCAATTATCAACTGAATTGTTAAGTTTATCGCACTTTTCTTTAGTGGGGATAGTAGTATTGGAACAAGCAACTAGTAGTATAACTGACTCATACACTTCTTTTGGGTTCTTATTCTGACACCAACTCAATGTCTATATAAGTGATGTAATAACATATTAAAAATGTGTTGAATATTAGTTAAGACTAAGTTCTCACCGAAAACATAACACAATGAAAGTAATAGTGTTCACAACACTTCCATTTTTCCATTTTCTTTCCTAATCTTTGTTCAATACATTTGTTAGCCTCGAATTCTTTTTTATCGCATTCATAGGACATATCCATTACTTCACTGAACAGAAGTAAAAGCATTGCTTTTAACCCCAAATCCATTGATTACAAACTCTTCATAAAAATCTTTAAAAAATTAACGAATAGTTTTTGAAATTCTATTTTAAAAATGACTGAATTTCTAACGAAATGTAATTCAAACGGATATTTCGTTAATTAATTTGAATATAATTTCTTTAGAAATTTTCTTTGAATTATAATTTTGATTAAATTTAAACGCTTTTTACTAAAAGTTTAAGATTTGAATTATATTTTTAATGAAAGTATAAACTCTTTATTTATTAATAAAATGAGTATAAAATTCATTTAATGAATATATTCGGGAAATTCTTAAAATCACTGATTTTATAATGAATTACTTAAAATTTAAGTCTTAAAGAATTAAAATTAAAATTCAAACGAATTGCATATCAATTGATTTAATACTTAACTCTTATATAAGAAACGATTCATTAGATTAATAACATTTTATTAAAAATGAATACAAATTGAAATGAATTCAAAGTTTTAAGAGAATTTGAATTTAAATACAAAATAAAAGTCAATTAAAATACAATTATAATAGAAATTAAGGCAACAAATGATAGAATGAAAATCGGCTCTAATATACTGTCGCCAGAAATTGATTGTGGAGGTCTTCCCGAATATGTCTTTGGAGGTGTTCCGGGAGTTTTACCCGGAGTTATTTCTGGAAGTTGTTCCGGAGCTGGTTTTGAAGATGTTTCCGGTGGTGTTGACTGGGATGGAGTTGTACTTGGTTCACCGTTCCAGGACCAATCATCACAAACTGAGGGCTCGTATTGTTTGCAATTGTCGATCGGATTTTGACGAATATGAGAACTGCACTTTTTCATAGTAGGGATAGAGTCGAAACAAGCAACTTTTACAAGTGTCTCATACCCTTCTTTTGGGGTCTTATTCTGACACGAACTCAATGTCTTTAAAAATGATGTAATAACACATAAAAAATGTGTTGAATATTAGTTAAGACTAAGTTCTCACCGAAAACATAACACAATTGATGTAATAGTGTTGACAACACTGCCAATCATTCTTAATAAACCAAGAAATATATTTTGCAAATGAACGACTCTTTCCTATTCTTTGTTCAATACATTTGTTAGCCTCGACCTCTTTTTTATCGCATTCATAAGACATATCCATTACTTCACTTAACAGAAGCAAAAGCACTGCTTTTACCCATAAATACATTGATTTCAAACTAAATAAAAAAGACTTAAGAAACTAATTCTGGAATTCTCTAAAAACACTTAACTTCTAATAAAATTCAAATTCAAAAGAATCGCAAAACAATTGATTTAACTCTAAATGAGTGCAAAACGTCTACAAAAATATAAACCCAAAGTAAGTCTAATAACGTGACGACTAATTTTTATTTCTTATTCATATTTTTGTGTGAAATATGTTTGCATTTATATAATTGTTATTAAGTTTTCTTTGAGATCAGTTTCGATAACTTATATTTTTCAAACAATTTTCTGAATGTATTCACAATATATTGAGAGTCAAATAATATCTATTCCTTTGCTATACTTAAGAATAAATAGAATCAGGAATTCATGAATCAAAACTTAATGATGTCTACAATACTTAGTTTATTAAAGATTATTACAAATTTCAGACAATTATCAAAAAATAAAGTTTTGGAATTAAGTAACTCTTAGATATTAAATTCTTATTCTAACCTAGCTAAAATATCAATGACAGAACCAGGTTTATTTTGCGATGTTTTTTCATTACTTTATAATTACTTATAAAGTGCATTCAATGTATACATAATTGTAATCGAGGTAATTCTTCATCAAATGTTTCCGACAAAACATTATTATTGGGATAAACACATCTTAATTTTGATATTACTGAAGGACAGAATAAAGAAACTTTCTTTCTAAATGAACTACCATTTTTAAATCAGTAACTTAATAGTTTACATTCTAAATGAGGCAGAGTTTCTTGTACACTTCATTTGGTGCGATATATTAAATTGAAAAACCTTGGTAATATTATATTTATGAAATATGATTTCCAACACAAATAAAATCATTTGAATTAAACAAAGAATTGAATAAAAAAGTAATAATCCTCTCATATTGTCAATTGATATATGGCTGTCCTTTTGTTTGCCTATTCTTCCATTAAATGAGTGTTTCTTTAAGAAATCCAAAGACATCCAAAAAAACTGAAGACCGCTTTCAAACAAAACACTTATAACGGAATCAATTCTTTCTCTAATCCTATCGTTAATAGTCTTTGAATAGAGAATAACAACTGGAGAACCAAAATATTTGTCTTTTGAAATGTGAAGGTTTAGATTCTTGAATGAATTAATGAAGAACTCAAAAATATGGCTATAGTTTATTAAAATAATTTTACCAAGGTAAACATCAACCCAGTAATCTTTTTTTGAGTCAATCAATAATTTAAAAATCTTTTTAATACGAAAATCATCTGAATGTTCGAGTAAATACCAGGTTAATTGTTTTGAATCTGATACTAAAGTGATGTTCTTTTCAATTATTAGATTAAATAAGTCATAAATAGAATCTATTTGATAAACAGGGTCATATAATAGATTAGACAAGAGATCAGAAATAAAAACTATTGTTAATAAATATATGGACACAATTGTGATCCCGACTAATATCAGATGTTTTTCACAACAGATTTTAGAAAAGAGACCCGAGTTTTGTGTCAGAAAAGCCATTAAATATGAAAAGAATTGTCTGACAATTGTCTGATATCTAAACACTTGATATCCACTAATAAATGCCATAATTTGATGGATAATTGAATTTAATAAAAGTATAAAACAAATAATAATCCATAAATTGATTCCAAAAGTATTAAAAAATTGATAATCATTTGTGTTATGGTTTTGACTAATTTTTCCACTCATTATAGCGATAGGACTGCTATAAAACAGAGTCGACGATAGTTTAGCCAAAGAGAAGCGCTCGAGGGTTGCACTAAATGTACCGATAATTATATCACTTCGTTTAGTGATCAGATCTCCGATGGCACCCATCCATTCATTAGTGGTTTTATTTTTGCGACCAATATGATCACGGTAAATTATATTTTCAATAGGTATTTTAAGTAAATTTATTATTGTATTAAGTACATTAATGTGCTTTATACATTTGTTTGGTGGAGCAAGCTCACTTTGCACAGTTATTCGAAGTGGATATACATTTGTCTGATTAGTGACGTTTTTTAATCCAGGACATAATATTTTATCCATTTAACTTATTAGTATAGTTATTCACATTTATCTATTCTATTATCGATCCTAGTTTCTTTTGTAGCAAGGTTAGTTTCTACTAAACTAATAGATTTTTTAGACAAAAATGTTGTTTCATTTCATGAAAATAACATTAAATATAATTGAGTTTAAATCGTTATTTCTTTTAAGACATTTATTCATTAATAATTCATTTTATTAAAGATATTATGAATTCATTTATTGAAATAAAATAAAGTTATTAATATATTTAATATAAATAATAATAATTTATTGATTGGGTTTAAGTGTTTTATTTATTTTGTTGACATCTTTTCATAAAAACTATTGAAAAATTTTTGTTTTTGATTAGTAGTGAGTGATTACTAATATTCTTAACATTTACCAGAAATGTTAATCTAGCTCCTATTAAATATTATATAATAAAATACAAAGATAAAATTTTTCATAGTAGATATTTGGTCAAGTTAATTTGATGGATGAAATTTTTATCTATTGATTTAGTTTCTGATGAATTGTAGAGAATAAGCTTGGTAAATTTGTTTGTGATTGACAAAATTGCATGCTCATTTTAAAATATTAACATTAATAATATTTTATTTATAGTTGAATAAATGTAATTCTTTGTTAAAACAAAATTACCTTGTACTACTATTATTTTATATAAATTATTTAAATAAAACATCAAAATTAAAAATATTGTCATATCTATATAAGTATCAAGCTAACTTTACAATTCATTTTTAGATAGTAATAAATGAAACTAAACTTGAAATATACTTGGTAATAAATTGTGCCAATTAATATGAACTTGTAATTATGTATAATTACCGAAGTCATTACATCAATTAATTACTCAAAAATACATTATTTAATTACAATTATTTTTAGTTATTGTAATAATAATTAGAATAATTTAGATATAAATTCAAAGAAATGTTGAAATCAATTTCAAAGATAATAGAGTTTCAGTTCGAGTGAAACACATATTAAACTTAATTTGAAAACAATGAAGAAATTGAATCCTAATAAGTGTTTACCTCCCGAATTGGTGATCAGTTCCGCCGGAAAACATTTTTATAAATATGGGTTCTCTCTGTATGAGAATGGGTGTAGCCGTCGGTCAATCATAAACCACCCCTTATTGGTGTTTATTATACCCTCAGTACTAATGACACGATTCATGTATTCAGTGATAATACCCGAGCAATCACTGCATTTCCATCTATTAATTGGAGATTTCGGTTATTTTATGAATTTAAAACTTCATCTAAATATGACTGCATTTATGGTGTTCGGAATGGCCGTATTCTCTCAGATAATTCACTTCTATGACTATTTGAGAGGCAATAAACCAACTTATTTATGTATATTCAATATGCTGTCCGGAGCCATACCTCCCAAATCAATCGGTTTGACTGACGATAAGATTATTAGGAAACTCGTGAAACGATCACAACTGGTATTCAAATGGTTAAACATTTTTCAATTTTCTATAAGAAATATGGCGTTCTTTATATCATTCTTCTCCTATCCATTCAGAGTACCATTTATTGAGTTTCTATTGATAGGAGTTCCGCACACTTTTCTATTCGGTTTGGGCTCATTCTATATCTATAATGCCATCGATTGTCAGATATTCTATTTTTATATAATTTCTTATTATTTGAAACTAAAACAAAGAGAAGTCAATAATTATTTGCGAAATGCAATCAAAAATAAGGAAAGGGTTAGGATTTATAACTCGAATGAGATTCAGATAAAACTACATCGGGTTTATCTCGAGATCAAAGAATATGATTCACACTTTTGGTCAAAATTCTTGGCTATTATATGGATGACGAGTACATCAGTTGTAGCGCTGGTTATCTTTATGTTCGCTTTCGGACAAAAACTAAATCTATTCGTAAGAGTTATTCTGTTTTTCGCTGTATTTTTCTTCTCATCCCTTCTTCTGATTGTCATCGAAACGGCCGGTTCTGTAAACTTTGAGGTCAAACAAACCTATAAACTGTTGGCTTCTTATAAATTGGTTACTATGAAGACTGAGAACCAGTCTATCACTGCCAGAGCCAGACATGGATTTAAAGTTAATATTCATTTTAAATAAACTTTACTTAAAATTATATTTAATTTTTTCAGATTTTGAGTATTTTTGAGAGAATTGGTATCAAAAAGAAGAACAAAATCGGTTTTTCGTGTTTTAAACTTTTTGTAATCAATTATTTTCGCGGTTTTGAGGTATTATTCTTAATATTTTGAGGATTTGGCTAAAGAAATATGCTATTCTAATATTATCTAGGTCATTTTGTTGACTGGTGTAGTACTTCTTCGTATAATTCAAATGGAAATACAGAAACGCGCGAAAATAAATACATTAGTTTAGAGACACTATTATTACTAATCATTAATATTATTTTAATTGAAATTTGATCTAGTTATAAATATAAAAGAGGCCATAGAAAACCTTTTTTTGTAGATTGTTTTTCAATAAAAGATAATATTATGTAATTATATCTTTGAATAACACTATAAGTAAATTAATCAAAATTTTAGGTGTTGTTGGTTTAGAATTAAATTAACAAGGTAACATATGAAAACTTAGCTTTCATGTATGACCACAACTTATAGACAAAAAACTTTTTGTATTTTTTGCGAAGGCTTTCGACAATTAACTAATTGTCTTCATCAGCGCCTTAGAACTCAAAATGAGTCCTAAGCTGTAGAGGCCATGCAATGAGTGCAGAGTAGGGATCAATTGGTGATTCAGTGGTTTAAAATTTCAAGTTTAAAGTCTAAGTGTTAATTATTTCGTTCTGTTTCTGTAATGTTTATAAAATTCAATAAATTCTTGTTGCGATATAGCTCTCACCCAAAGAAACTGACCCCTAAGGGTCAAGTTCTTTAGGTATGAGTCACATATTTATATTTAAAAATATATAAAACATGATAGCTTGTATTTTATTTTTAACAAAAGCTAAAAAAAACTTATATTAAAAAAATGATAAGTTTAAAAACTAAAATATCAAGTTAGTTTAATGTAGTTGACTTAATATAATCCAGGAAAAAATATTCTAATTAGTTGATTATGATAAAAAATATTAACAATAAAAAACTAAATAATAGAATATAAATTAGCTAGATAAAAAATTTTGCATTCTAAATTAAACTAAGATAATTTTTAAAAAGTAAAAACAACAATTTTACAATCACCAAGCTTAGTTCGGAATTTATAAATAAGAGTAGTTTAAAGACTATTTTAAATATAACTACCATATTTTCAAAAATATGTTCCAAAATATGAAACAAATATAATGATATAATTAAATATATTTAAGTGAAAAAATATCTAGCATGTTCATCTTAACTTTTTATTACCAAGATAAATTTGCTAATTCTATAAATTATCCCTACAAAATCGCAACAAATATTATTGAATTAAAAAGAGGAGATATTTAAAAAGTATGACCACTTACACCACCATTACTTCACCCATGGTCTGCTCAACTGCAGGCAATCCTTTCGCACATTTTAATAAAATTAAATTAATCAAAATTTTAGGTGTTGTTGGTTTAGAATCAAATTAACAAGATAACATATGAAAACTTAGCTTTCATGTATGACCACAACTTATAGACAAAAAACTTTTTGTATTTTTTGCGAAGGCTTTCGACAATTAACTAATTGTCTTCATCAGCGCCTTAGAACTCAAAATGAGTCCTAAGCTGTAGAGGCCATGCAATGAGTGCAGAGTAGGGATCAATTGGTGATTCAGTGGTTTAAAATTTCAAGTTTAAAGTCTAAGTGTTAATTATTTCGTTCTGTATCTGAAATGTTTATAATATTCAATAAATTCTTGTTGCGATATAGCTCTCACCCAAAGAAGACTTGTCTATAAGTTGTGGTCATACATGAAAGCTAAGTTTTCATATGTTATCTTGTTAATATAAAATAGAATGTTTGCACTCAAATACCTTAACACAACTCTACTCTCAGAACTGCTTTGGGCTAACATTTAATTGGGAGAACTCCTGTATGTTTTACAGGTCTCGACAGAGGTTTCACTTTTGGCAATAAATGTCTGATCCCATTGTGTTTAGATACTGAATATACATATAATTTGTTATACATAAAAAGAGCGCCCAAAAACTAACAAAATATTTAGACTCAGAAGAGTTTTGGTCTCTTATTAGTTATCACCAAAGCCTTGTTTTTTATGGAAATCCATATATTTTCTGGATTAAATAAATATATGAAAAAACAATTTATTAAACGATTCACTTTATAATAATTAAAATAAAAGCCTTTTAATATTTCATATTTTCCATATATTGACTGTAATTCCATAAATCCATAAATATTCCATATTTTCCTAATTTCCAATACTTATTAACTAAAAACTTATAAACCTCATGGAATCTTTGACAAAAAATTTCATTTTATTGCAAACTTTCTTATTAATTATTTAATGATTTAAAATTTTGTTAAATTTAATCTAAAATATTTAATACAATCAACTTTGATAATAATTTCATAGCGAAATTTTTTTTTCTAAATTAGTCAAATATGATTTTGAGAGCTCCTTCTCTAAATATAAGGAATTGTTATCAAATAATGACCAAAATATGACCTCCGATACAGTTTAGAAATGAAATGTCATTAGTTTTGAGTTAGATTAATGGTTAAACTTATGAAAAAATTATAAAATTAGCATTT
>JAQFZM010000970.1:0-22505 GCA_034695785.1 Galumna obvia | reverse complement strand
TCAATTTCTAAGAAAATTATACTAGGTAAAATTTTAAAAATTATTGTGGATAAAATTTAGGCAAAACCATAGTTGGGTTTGAAAAAGAATTTCATTCGCCTGAATATACTAGGTGATATAGGGACAAAATGAGTCTAGCTTAAAAAGGCACTAACTGTATATTAAAAATAAAAATAAGTTTTGAAACTAAATATTTTTAAATAATAATTTATATTTGAAATCGGATAAAAGTATCTAAAAAGTACCTTTTATCTTATATTCCTAAATAACATTATCTAGTTCATTTAAAAATGACCCCTTATTTATTCATATATATGATGAATATTTCACCTTACTTATACGCTATATTAGGATAAAATCTCTAATATATTGAAATATATTGACCGTTAACTATTAATAATGTTTATGAAAGGGTCTTAAATTAATCTAATAAACTTTAATAAGTACTAAATAGGTACTTTTAGCATTATATCTGGGTATACTTTTTATTAGCTTGTATTTTCAAGCGCTAGTTTTAAAAAGTCCTATACCTAATTTGTATCATAAGACTAAGAATCAAAACTATTTTAAATTTAATATTTCATTAAAATTACAGAATTTATAATAAATTGAATAATTGAATCAATAAATAAATGAAATTATGCCGACATTCTATCAACTCATGTCATCCATCTTATACCACCACCAACTTAACCAGTCAAATCATTAAAACCAAAAAGTGATTGCTGTGACTGCTGTTGTTGTTGTTGTTGCTGTTGACTCTACAATAAATAAATAAATGAGTTATTTTAACTAAATGAGAGCAAATTTCAGACCTGTTGCAGCAGACTCATGCCCGCCAAACCATTAAGAAGGTTGCCTCCAAATTGTGATTGTTGCTGTGATTGTTGCTGTGATTGTTGCTGTGACTGTTGTTGTGACCCAAGAAAGTTGTTAAAATATCTACTATAGTCCAAAAAAGGATAAGCATTGACATAAGATAGCGCTGACCACACAAAGACCAGAGCTGAGATAATTAACAGGACTTTCATTTTTGCCACAGAATTGAAAAGAAGGTCAGCTAATTTGAAGCGAATTCTATTACTTAATTATATGGGTTTTAATGAAAACATATTAAATATAATTTATTCTGAAACCTAATACCAAACTTAAGCTTAAGAATATGTAGTGTATGGGCACAGAATATCATATTTTAATTTCTTAATATAAATGATTATAAAATAATTATTAAATAGTTTCTAATAAAGTGAAGTTTAATAAAGTTATGATGGGTGCTTTTAACGATATTAGTTTAAACACCAATATTTCATAAGTAGTAATTAAATTTACTTTAATAAAGATACCAGGATTTTCAAACTGCCCATGCTTAATTTAACTAAAAAAGAGGGATTTTTTGCAATTCATAACAAATAACATACATTTTTGATGATTATATCAAAAGTAGTCTTAATTTATAATATCTGGCGTTTAATTTTGAATTTATTTTGGGCTCCAAAATAGTTTTAATTTCCATTCGGAACTTCAGGCGTCTTTGTCCTATTTCTAAATAATATTACCAAGTTTATTGAATAATAAACCCTTAATAGTTAATCAAAAATCAAAGGTTCTCCTTCAGTGTAATTTGTATCATGATCAAACTATATTCTAAAAATATCCTGACCAATGGCTATCAAATAAGTTTGAAAAAAGCTCATGTATTCAATCGCCAACTTTACAAATTCCGAATCTAATTTTTAATTAACTTTATTTTAGTCTAATTTTGAATTTTTACTAAAAATTAATTTATTCTGATATCTATCCGACTTTAATGCTTTAGGAATGAAAGGGATTAATAAAAAATTTACCCTATGAAATTTTCGTCGATAAGCCTATAAAATGTCTGTTTAATTAAATAACGTTAATTAAAAAATGGTTCAAATTATATAAAATAAATTAGTTTCACATTTTGTCAACAGATGGCAATCAAATAACTATATTTTAAATCATTATTGATAATTTTAGCATGTCCCTTTTATAAGTTTTTATTATAATTTAATAATTAATAATTTTATTTTCAAGGATTTTCCTATTACTCTATTATAACAGTTTATAAGTTTATTATCTTCTAATATAATATAAAAGGATAAAAGCAATTTTAATTAAGATCACTTTAATTTCAAATACTAATACCAAATTCATTTAAAATTAAATATTGAAATTTTCATATAGCGTTTGAAAATATGTACAAGAAAAATTATGCCCAGTTGTACAGAATATTATTAAAAATTTAAACTATATTATTGATATTAATTTGTCATTACTTTCTCTTTATAAATTATAATAATTAACCATGATATAAGTTATATCATATAACGTATAGGTAAAATGTTTATCTTCTAACTCATTATTACAATTAAATTCCCTCACTATAAGTTGTACTGTTATTTATGAATACTATTAAAAAGTCAACGTCTGTTCAATTGTAAACAAAACAAACATTTGTTTTAATTTATTTATGTTTTAAGATTTAAAATTTAAATCACAACAAAAGTATAATATAATAATAATATAATAACAACGAAAAGAGGACAGCACTCGACTCATCATTTGAACGTTTTATAGCATTTTTTGACGTTTGGATCGAAACGTTTTGACGTTTAGGACATCCATTTATTTCATTAAACTTTTTTTAAAAAACTAATTCACGTTTTACTTCTTTTGGCCTCAACTCTATTCCTCACTCTTTTCTTATTCTCCTTTTCTTTCCTATATTTCAATTCCTAACTCTTATATTTCTATCAATTCTTTTTCCTTTTTCTAAACTCAATTCTAATTTCGCACTAAATTTCGTATCCATTTCTCACAAATAGATGTCTCTCATAACTCATAACTTTCTAATACAATAATTACTCGATTTAAGCTAACGCTATTTAAACGGATTTTGATTTAAGCTATAGATTTTGTCTGAACCTACCGTTCCTATGGGTTCTATAATGTTAAGTGAACTTTATTTAAGCCAATTTGATACAAGCTAAAACTCGATATAAGCAAAACCAAATCTAAGAACTTGCAATATAAGTAAAGACATCGATTCTATGCAAATGCATATTTTTATCGGAAATATATACCTAAGTATCTATCCTTGACTTGGCTTGATACCTTGACTTGGTATCTATCCTGATCATAAAGTAAACACCCAAATTACCAAGTTATAAATTGCATAAATGCATATAATGAGTGCATATTTTTAAAATTTTAATATATTTTGTATATTCATTTCTAAAATTGATTAACAAATAAATTCTACAAACAATTAGAAATGTAATTCAGATTAATTTATTAGTTATTTATGTTTTTTGTAATAAAATATCAATATACAAGGTATTTAAAAGTTTAATATAGATTATCTAAAAATTTGCGCTTTAAAACATGTTAAACAAAAAGTAAAGGTATTTTAGAAAGGTTAGGACGAAATTTTGAAACATTCCCTCAAACTGATAGGCTTCACTTATTGTAATTTGGAGGCAATGTTTCAAAATTTCGTCCTAACCTTTCTAAAATACCTTTATATCATTGAAGATATTATTAAATATAAATAAATAACATTATTAAATTAAATGCAAACTATTCTTGTGAAATATTTGAATAAACTTGGTAGGTTTTCAAGTATAAATTTTAAAAAAAATTGATTTTGATTTAAATTTCAAATTCATTTTAAAATAAATTACATTTAATTATGATTTATTTAAAGAAAATATATTTACTTTCGAATTTAATTAACAAATTTCAACTCAAACTCAAAGAGAATACACTTTACATAATTGATCGGCACTTTTGTCGTTCATTTCATTCTTTAAACAATAGCCTCACTCGAAGGCCAACGTCTTTAAACAAGTTTTGCCTTTAGTATTACCGCTTACGGGCCGACATTCCTGAGTCGACACATAAGCGAATAACATTCAAATGTAAGTTTTTTTTCTTTTTTATATTTTTAATTATAAATTCTTTAAAATTAAATAATTTATCTCTAATTATAACAAAATCTTTATTTTAAAATTCTTATATAAAAAGTTTTTACAAAATTTACTTAAAAACAAATATTAAATAAATATTAAATGCAATGAAAATAATTTGAGTAATAATTTTCAAATTAAATAACAATTTTATAATTAAACTTTTTTATAATAAAAACAATTAATAAATTAATTCAAACTTAAATTTATTTCTTTTTTTGATTAAAATTTGAGTTTTATAAGACCAGTGATCCAATTGATGACATCTTCCACTCTATTGTCTCTTTGATGAGCTGTTTCTCATTTTTAGCTCAGAATAACGAATCTTCGCTTTAAAGTCAGAACTTATATATTTAATGCAAGGGTTGTCCAAATAGTCACTTTTTAGCCACTTTTAGTGCGTATGCAATGTGACGTAAATTAGCTCATTTAGATTTTAAAGACATCATATCATCTGAAAAAAAATATTAAAAATGAATCTCTTTTTTTAGTTCAAAAATATTTTCCAAAAATGACAAATGACCATGATAATCATGTTTTCATCTTTATTTCTCACAAATACAATAAACAGATATAAAAGATTATATAAAATTAATTTAATTCAAAAATTATGCGAAATATTTTTATTTTAAACTAAACGCTAAGAAAATGATAGACATTTACTAATTAAATGGTGTAAAAATTCCCTTGCTAATTCTCTATGTGATAAGATATACTTTTAATTACTAAATATTTTTACAGTAATAAAGCAAAAGTTTAATTCCCTAAAGTTTATTTCCCTTGGTACAATGAATCTCAATGTAAACGATAATATGATCATGGTCATTAATTTTCTTTATAATTATATTTAGAATAAAAGATTAAATTAAGTCTTTATAATGATTTCAAAGTTAAAATTGTATTCATATTTTTCTATAGAAGTCTAGTATTATATTAGTCTAATAAAGAGCCCGAAATGACATCATATTGTTTTGGGATAAAGTCTTGACATAATGTTAAGCGATATTACACTGAACTTCAATTAACACTTAAATAAATACTTATGTAAACAGATATCGGTTTCGGTATTACTTAACACTAATATATAACCAGTTTTTGTTGGATAATATTTGGCTCAAAATTGAGTTAATCTCAGAAACAAAGAAAATAAATTTATTTTTAGTTTATTTGATTTATTAGAGTTTCAATTAGATATACTTTACCATGATATATTTGGTTATCCAAAAGGTTTAGCTTAATCTAGCTACTTTATACCTACTCTTATAAGTTATCATGGTAAAAATGTTAATCATAGAATTGTTCATTAGGTAAATAGCAACTTTATCTTGGTAAATCAAAGAAAATAAACATTTGTATAATTTTTGTAACATTTAGCTAATGGACAAAGACGTATTTGAAAAATATGCAAGGTTAGATTATGTGCAACATATGGAATTTATTGATAGTTCACAGACTTTAATAAGTATTTAAGACGAGTTGGAAACTAAGGATTAGTTCAAAATCAGTACACAATTAGTAAGAAATCAGTAATGAGTTGTTATTATTACCCAATTATTTATAATAATTGATTAATACTATAATTATCTAAAAAATGAATAAAATCTTTTGATAAAAAATAAAGTTCAAGTGTTCGGTAGTCCCAGTGTTATCTCTCATAAAATGTGTGACATTTGAAAAAATATTCACAAATTCATTGATTTGATAGTCATATGAAAAAGAATTAGTGATTAATTGTGAGAAACAATTGAATCAATTATGACGAGTGATCTGAAAAATAAAAGAATTCCTTCAGTACTGGTCTATATTGCGGTAGCGGCCGCACAAATGGGAGGTATGTCTCTTGGATGTTGTCTAGGTATGGCTGACACAATAATAATTTTACCTTGATTAATATTTAAGATAAAAAATTAAAGGTTGGAGCGGACCAGCGCTCGCAGATATGGCCAGAAATGATAGTAGACCTCATTTGACTAATGATAATGACCATGATATTAATATGAAGACATGGATTGGCTCCAGCATGACTTTGGGGGCACTCTTAGGAGGAATACTCTGTGGTTTGAATTATTTAAAATTATTATAAACTGAAATCTAATTAAAATATATTTTTAAAAAGGATTTTGTATTAAATATTTGGGTTATAAGAAAACAATGATTTTCTTAGGAATTCCTTATAGTGTTGGCTGGGCTTTACTCGGGTAAGTTTTCTCTATCCTTGTTTACCTTTAATTAATGTCTATCTTTTATTAGTTTTGGAAGAGAGGTTTGGATGTTAATTTTGGGTAGAATAATTACAGGCGCCTGTGCCGGTATTGTTCTGGGTAAGTTTCCTATCAACTTATTGTCTCATCTTACTAATTTATCTTGGTATATAAGGAGTTGTTCCTGCTTATGTCACTGACATATCCACTCCAAATATAAGAGGATTACTTGGAATGGCATTAAATGTGAGTCTTCTCTTTATTTGTCAAAAAAATGTCAAATTTCTATTCCTTATTAATATTTGTCACACTTTTCATGTTTTGTCTTATTTTGTGTATATCTTTAGGCTCTTAATTAAAGTTAGAGCTCAAAGTTGCGCCAATTTTAAGGACCGAAACCCATAAAATTAAATCATAAAAACCAAAATATTTGAAAATTATTACTTTTTATCTCAATTTTGTATAATTTTGGCTTAAATTTACAATTATTTTATTTGAATAAATTTTTTTTTAAAAAACCCTAAAAATCAAATTTATAAACTGAAACCGAAATTGGCCCCAACTTTGACCTCTAATTAGGGTTTAGAGTAAATCCAGGGCTGACTTTTTTTTAATGTTTTTTTAGAAAATACTTATTTTATATTAATATATCAAAAGTCATTCAAATTTAATAAGAATTTCATTTTTAGTTAAATGTATTAAACTTATAATTTAATAAATATTTGATAAAAAAGTTTTTTAAATCGAAAGATCTAATTTCGGCTCAAATTTGATGAACTTAAAATACCTTGCTACTTAAAATATTTCAAAATGAAAACTAATAATAACTTACTGTACAGTTATCTGGAGTTATGGGCATTTTATATATGGATGTACTGTTACTATGGCTTCCCTGGACCTATACATCACTGATGGGAATCATTCCCTCCATTTTATTGTCTGTTTTCATGTTTTTTATGCCGGAGTCTCCCAATTGGTTGATGGCTAAGAATGGCAGAAGTCTTAGTGTAGTGGAAGCGATGCATAAACTGCGACATAAGGACAGTGATATTGACCAGGAATTGAGTGAATTGGAACAACTCATAAATACACTGAAAACTCAAAGTAGTGGAGGTTTTGATTATAAGATGTTATTACGACAAGACGTCTACAAACCTATGATTATCGCCGTTTGTCTCCTATTCTTTCAACAGTTCAGTGGAATGAATGCCTTACAGTTCTATATGGCTGACCTCTTTAAAGACTCAGGGTCCTCTCTTGATCCAGCATATTCTGTGATAACTGTCAATTCAGGGATGTTCTTGGCAACTATCCTTGGTGGCTTTCTTGTTGACCGATTGGGCCGAAGAATTATGTTAGCATTAAGTGGTTTGTGTCACGCCGTCAGTATTGGAACTCTGGGTTATTATTATTATAAGCACAGGACAGTTGACTCTTCTGTTGAGTCTGTCATATCAACCACTATATTCCCGTCCACCACAAGTGTTCCATCCATTGAATCTGCAATCGAATCAGTATTCCTATCATCACCTGCACAGTCACATGAGACCAGCCCTCTGCCAGTCATATGTCTCGTTATATTCGTGACCGGATTCAGTCTGGGCTACGGACCGGTCATTTGGGTGGTAATAACAGAGATATGTAGCGGTCAAGTGGTCGGGTTTGTCGTCTCGTTTTCGAGTGCCGTCTGTTGGCTCTTCACTTTTATAGTGACCAAAGAGTTTGAGGACATTTCAAAATTAGCGACACAGTATGGCACGTATTGGATATTTTGTGGGATAAGTACTCTTTCCATTGCATTCGCCTTCTATTTGCCCGAAACGAAGGGAAAGAAATTAGAAGAAATTCAGAGAACTCTTTATCCGAATATTTATAATAAAACGAATTCTGAGAACAACTCTCAAATAAAAGGGTTTCCGAGGAGTGATGTTTCTTCTATTTAATATTTATTTATAAGAATATTATTTGATCTAGCTATATCATGTTAAATTCTATTATTTCTTATTCATTATACATTAAACTATTTACTATTTACACCTAGATAAATCAATAAAATCAAAGAGATTGGAATTTTAACAAATTATTAATTATTTGAAATATTTTATTCAAACCATCAATTTTTGATTATTCTTTGCTAAACTTAGTATTTGATCTTGAACAAGAAATTCACTCTTAAGGATAATCTAGGTATTATGACCAGGACTAAATTGTCTAATAGGTGTCACCACTCTTAACATATTTATTGCTCGAATAGTTTTTGATTCCATTTTAAGAATTTTTCAAATAAATAGAGAGAAAGGGGAGAAAATTATTGAAAAACAATAATAATAGAAAGATCCTAGATCCAATGTGACAAACAAATTTGGGGTTGAACTCTATGGATATCCCTATTCTATACCGAACTTATCTAGCAATATTTTAGTTAAATAATATACATTGATATTATTGATAATATATTCAATGTAAATATTTTTGCTAAACCATGTTTATATATTTTGGATCTTTGGATACAATATTAAATATTCAATATAATAATCATGCAAATAGTTCTTTATCTAGCTAAGGTAATATTTGTCCAATTATAAGTTGCCATGGTAAGATTATTCAAACAGAAATTTTAAACAAATTTATAGATTATATTTTCAAAAAACATTTTAAATAACATTGAAATGTTTTTCAATGGTTTAGCAAGATAAACAAATTTATGCCTAGATGGTTTTTTCAGAGCTTATATTCTCAAAAGTTTACAAAAGAGAGAAATTTATTATTTTTAAGAATTTATGGAACTCTTTCTATAAATTTGAATAAATTATTGAAACTTTTATAAAATATTAAAACGAATAAATAGAATGAATTTTCAGGAGATTTAAATCGAGTATTTTTTGATGGATTGAATGGATTACATATCATATCAAAACTAAATTTAATATTTGATTTAGCAATGTCACTTTTTTATAGCTATTCATATATTATTCATATATTATTCAGAAATTACCTAGACTCTTTTAAAAGGATTAAAAACTTAGCTTAAAACCTTAAGTTCTTATATTATTTGAAAACTTTATTAAATCCTTAAAACTTAAGTAAAAGTTATTTTTAATTCATTAAAAACATAATTCCCTAAAAGTTCACCTTGCTTAATACTAAAAAAATATAAGCTATCTTAACGAAAAATATTTGTGCAAGATTACGATTACTTATATCTTTATAACTAAAGTGCTTTCACTGGAAAACGCTTTCAATTTAATAAAAAGAAAATATTTTTGAAGTAAAACAAATGACAAATCATTGTTTACCTCTACCTCTGAAAAGAAAATCCCAGAATATTTGAAATGAGAAGAGATTTGATCTCAATATTAGTTCTTTTCGGATGATTTATATTCTATAGTAAATCAAAACCATCGAAATATTAGTTATTATATTCATTCGTATAAATAATAATAAAAAAATCTTTTATTTCTTTTTTTCTTTATTTCGTTATCATAAAGATATGGATATAAATATATATAAAGATTTTATGTATTAACCCAACTATGACCAAGGGGGTCAGCAAGGTATTTCGCAAATATTCAAGGTGAGGTTTAAAGAAATTTCAATATTTTTTGTAAAATGGTATCATGAACTTTTTTTTACCTAGGTAGTTCCGTAATAAAAATAGGAAATTCATTTTGACAATATATTTATTAAGAGATGTGTCTATATTAAAGTTAATCTGTTTACGACATTAATTTGAGCTTCCTAGATAAGAATATCAAGCAACTAATAGTAATTGATGACTTTTACCTTGCTCGTGACATTGTTGTCATCTTATAATAAGCTATGAGAAGATAAAATATTCCGATACTTCACTGAAAAGAGACAAAACAAAACAAAACTATTTTTGTCTTTTTGTGTTGGAGTACACTGTCTTTCATTTTAGTTAATACATTATATTATTGGAACAGAATATTCTGAGTGAAGTAACTTTTTTTATTAAAGTTAATGTTATTATCAATCATAAGATATGATTTCTTTTTCTAAAATATTACAAGCAAGATAATTTTAACAAGAATGATTAAATTTTACTTTTGAATTTATATTGAAATACAATTGTATTAAATTGATCTAGATTAGGATTTAACTAAGTTTAATTTTGTGATAGTTTATTAGGTTTAAAATTTAGTGACAAACTTTTAAAACCTTTTTTTTTGATAAAAACTGAATATTGAATTTATTATTATTATTATAATTTGAAAACAACTACTAACTTGGTAATTCAGGATAGTTTGAATTAATTAAGAAAATTGAATTAGCTGTTTTATAAACTATACTGATAGGATTAACATTGAACTTGATAAATTATAAATTATATGCGGACTAAAAAGTTTTTAATTGCCCACTTGAAAATATCATCAAGAAAAAAGTATATCTAGAAAAAATGTATAAAATTCAAAAATATTTGAGGTCTTATTAAAATCATTTGTTTCCTTTGATTTCAACTTTTGAGAACATTATTTATACTCATTGATCATTACTTTCTCTTTATAATAGAGATTTGATCATGATACAACGTATAGTAAAGGTTAAATATTAAATATGTAAATGACTATTATAGGGTATAATTTTTATATCAACATGATAATAGTATTTAAGAATGCAAAAAACATCGCTACAAACATCGCTCGTTTCGCATCATTAGGATAGTTGATTTAAGTACTATTGAAACAGTTTGTTTTTTTCATTCTAAATTAGCGCTCTTCAACTCAGAAATCAATGTATTGGTAGGGGTAGTTTCATAGGCAAACCTAATTATTAATAATACAAAAAAGGCTAATGATTCATATCTTAACACAATTGTCTATGGTAAATGTGAACTTTGATGTCTATATTTTGTATTATTAATAATTATTTTTTTCTGTGAAACTATCTCTACCATGATACGTTGATTTCTGAGTTGAAGAGCGTTACTCTAAATACTATTACCAAGTTTATTTTAAAAACATACAATTTATATTCATTTATACAATTTATGTATACAGTTAAACCTCCAAAGAGTGAAATCTATAAAGAGTGAATACCTCCAAAGAATGAACAAAATTTGTGTCCCAATTAATCAAAATACATTATTACTGAACCTCTGATGAGTTAAAACCTCCAAAGACTGAACAAATATAGTGGTCCCGAGCTCTTCACTCTTTGGAGGTTTGACTGTATAAGTTATTATATCCTGTATATTATCTTTTACTTTTCCTGTACGATTTATCATGACTATAAAATGAAGTTTCCCATTATAATGAAAAGGTATTAACAAATGAGTATCAATAAGTGTCAATGAGTATAATAAATCTCTTTAAATGTCTAAACAAATAAATTTAATCATAACTTCAGATAATATCCAATTTTTAACATTATTTATGAGTATACTTTTTTCTAGTTCATATTTTCATGAGAATTCTCGAAAAACAACTAGTCTAAATTATGAATAAAAGTTTAGTCTCAACTACATGTACTTCATAAGGATTTTCAAAAAAAGACTTAAAAATTCATTTATAGAAATGATTTAAAACCATATTATTTATAAAATAAATTCTGATATAAATCTCAATAATTTATTTATCTATTATTTGATTCTTCATTTATTTATAAAAACAATTATATTATAATTATTTTCATTTTTCACTATATTCATCACTTTTTCATTTATATCATTATAAATTATAATTTATAATGCATTTTCATCATTTATTGAACTAAGCATTGTCTAGTGATCATGGATCATTTTTAATTAATAGTTTAAAATAATTTTATTATTTAAAAAAATAATTTTATTTTAAATATTATATAATATTTTATATTTAGGTATTAATTATAGAAAAGTAATCAAATTGTGAGAAAAGATAACAGGATTAGTTAATAATAAATTATATAAAAAAGCTCATTATTTTATTCAACATATCATTTATTTACCAAGAACAATTTCTTTTTATTAGAATTTTTACTAATAAATCATTAAATTTAAAAAAGGATTCGATTTAACTTAAATTTGATCTCTAAAATGATATCAATTTATTAGAATTTTTTTAAAAAAATATAATAAAACGAAAAATGATTGCATAATATTTTAATAATACGGACATTAATGTGAACAATAAATTGAATAAGGGCATATTAAAGAAGATAAATTTTTTTATTTATTCAAATTTTTCGATTATAAATAGTCATTTGTTATCAAATATAATGAAATTTATAAAACAAAATAAACTAAAAATTATTTTAGGCAGGGATTACCAATAGGGGGTAAAACAGGGGGTATAACAGAAACCCTTCAATTGGGTCATTTGAACATAAATACTATTAATAGGGACTAATTGTTATTTGATCTAGGATATAGAGTCTAGTATTTATTTACTCAAGTATTTTCCAATTGAGAGGGATTTGGTAATCCCTGTTATCTTCATCACTGATTCCAAGTTATAAACAAATCTAATTTTAACTTCCCTTGATAATATTTTTTCAGTATAACACCTATACAAATATTCATAATAAATATCTAGAACAAATTACATTACAGACTCATTACTAATGGAATACGAATTTTCGATTAAATGATATAAAGAGATGTCATAAATAGACATTTCATTGGGCACTCCATGGATGAGCTTTTATGATAGATATGACCTTGTTCAATCATTACTTGTCAGAAATGGATCAAAAAAGTAAAATTAGTATAGATATATCTCATTAATCACTGTCATTGTCACAAAAATTGATCAAGAATACAATTGTCATCTTATAGTAGTATTAAATAACAAGAAAAAAATAGGAGACTACAAGAAAGTATCTAAAATGTCCTTGGTTACATTTTGTTTTGATTTAGCACATCATAAACATTATATTTTTATATAATAGCCATAGAATTCAATGAAACAATTTTTTTGTTAAACTTTTATCTAACATTCATTAAAGAATAAATGGAATACCATATTATCAAGATTACTAAATCTATTATCAAGTTTAAATTATGTAATTAATATAAATGGAAGAGTTATAAAAATTCAAAAATTAATTTAACTATTTGATTGTTCCAGGAATATTGTTTAAAATTTATGTATCAATTAGATTTTTGAATATTTAAACTTAATTTAAAATAATATTGATCAAGCATGTTTATAATATTTTAGTAATAATACCAAGATAAGTAATTATACAACTAAGATTTGATGACATGTGAAAGACCTGATCATCACATAAGTAAAGGTAAAAAATGAAACGACAACTCATTTACTGAAAAAGTGAGCGGAAAAGTGGAAAAAAGTTGTGTCCAAAAGTAGTAATACGTGAGAGGAATTGGTCTTTGTTTTGATGGTTGTGCTGATTGTCTGTTGAATAGCAGCACAAATAAGTCATAAATTAAAGGTTTAGTATAGACTACATAAAATCAGACCAAATCTGATAATATGTTTTAAGTTAACTCTCTTTGAATCTATACTTTTGTTTGTCAGAGGGTTTGTCCTTTCCTTCGATACACTAATGACTGTTTGCAACCAATAAATAAGTTTTTTTGAAACTTAAGCTCAAAAAACTTAATACCAATGACTGAAACATTCTGTTAATTACTTGACTTCTTTTCGGTATACGTGAGCTCATGAAGTGCTGTTCTTTCACAACAGTATCCCTAATATATAACTAAAATTGAATTTATTTTAGAACCAGAGATAAATGAACAAGCTTATATACTCGATTAGTAATGTTAATATTTAGTAAAGGTTTTAAAGATATTATATAATAATCATATAATCTATAAATGATTAAAATGATTAAAGGACTAAACGCCAGTTGAGTAGTCCTTAGAGATGAGTAAATAGTGATTTCCTAAAAAAGGCTCGAATTGCAATGATTTTTGTTTTTATAAAAGCAATTGCGTAACGAAATGAACATCAGATTTGAGTGACTCCTCATTCAATACATTACTTGTTTGGAGTGAATGTCACGTTTACTAATGGATAGAATGTTAGCCAAAGCTTTTATTCATTTGTTCTATCATTTGATAGCATAGAATAACATGTAATGAAAAGAATAAGTCAACTGTGGAAACAGTGAATCAATGAATGAGAAAAGGATTTGAAATGAGTGGAAGAAAGGGTCAGAAAAAGATAGAGAGAGACTAAAGACTTTTTTAAGTGAATGTCAACTGTTTTGTATTTGTTTAACGTTTATATTATTTTAGGCAAAACATTTCGAGTGTCACACAATCTATGAAAAGATGAGAATAGGCTTTAGGTTAAGAGTCAAACTCATGACAAAAAATATGAATTCAGTGACAGACAAATATTATGTTCTTTAGATAAAATTAATGGAGTCTTAATTTCTATCTATATTGAAGTGAATTTGTTCGTGGGAAGAGAACCACTATGATCTATTTGTTTATCTAGAATATGCTCTAGGAAAATTTTCATAAAAAATTAGATGAATTTGAAAGCATTTTTTTGAATAAATCGTAAAATATTGAGTTTCCCAAAAAAATATTGAAAACTTATTTTTTAACTCATATTTCAAAAACTGTTTTATCGATTTTATATTTTTTTTTAAATTATTTTATATATTTTTTCAGTTTTTTATAATATATGAGAAATAAATCTAAATATTTATACAATTCTTCACAAATTTTATCAAAAATTTAAAGTTTAATCAAAATTTTTGACTTTAAAATAAAATTTTCTAGATGAAATGTCACTAAATATTATGATAGAAAAATAAAAATTATGATAGGTTATCTCCTATAACTAGAACAACTAAGTTTATTAAATTAAATTTTTATTTTAAGTACTTTTCATCATTTTGTGATATTTTAATCATTTTAATGAATATTCTTTTTAATACTTTATTAAACCATAATTCCGAGAAATTCATTTCTTAATGAATATATTTAGAAATTCAAAGAAAAAAAGGTTGAAATTTGATTTATAGGGATTAAAAGATTTTGCGCGAATTTTTTATTTAATTCTATTTTGTTGCTAATTTTCAGCACAAATAAAAATATATCAAATTACAAACAAAATAAAAAACATAGAAATAACTCTCTTTAGAAAAACTCTTTATATTTTAAATAAAATTTTATATAATTATTATTCTTTAAGTATAAACTTCAAAACTTTTCAGAAGGGTCTAAAGCTCTAGCTCAAACAACTTTGCATCTTTGAATATATTTCATTAAAACTTGAAAGGGCACTATAAGAACAATTTTATATGAAGAACACTTCAATTATTCTTGCAATTCATCGCAGAATTAAAAACTATTTTAGATGACTATCTTTTTTTGCAAAGTTTTCTTTAAAAAGATTTAAATGAAAAAGTGTTTAAGAATATCATTAATTTTATCCAAACAAAAGTAAAACAACTGGTGATTTAAAACTGGTTTTGCATCTATTCAATCTAGGTTCATTTTTCATTATGCAATCTTTAAAATGTCAAATAAATAAGAAATAATTGAACCTGGAAAATTTAATTAAATCTCATATTTATTTACATATAAACCTGCAAAACTTAATGGAGGAAAAAAAATATTCCGGAATTCAATTAAAATTCATACAAAAATCTTATAAATTCCTGTTTTGATGGAAAAAAAACGTTGAAATAACAGGTATTTAATGGAAATAAAGCACAGAATTTGAATAATAATCGAGTAATTGATTCAAATTTTTTTTGACATTAATTGCTTTAAATATAGAACGGAATACATTACTAACTTTTCATAGAAATGGTATCTAAAATGTCAGACTATTTCTATTCGTTTTAAAAGTGAGAAAATAAGAATAAAATAGAAAAAAAATCAGATCCAGTTCAAAAATTATCTAGCCATTTTTACATGATGCAATTTTAGTGATAATTATCATTTTTACGCTAAAGTCTATATATATCTGTCAGTGTTTCCTAGAATACCTATATATTAATTTCCCGAAATTTTTTATATTGAATGTTTTTCCTTTTTAATTGCATTCATTGCTTTGAAATCCATTTATTAATTGATAATTGACTTAAATATTAATAATAGAAAAACTTCACTACAAAATATAATAAGTTATTATATTAAGAGAATGAAGTGGGACCAGACTCTACCTAATTCTCTGAAAATGTGGGACTTAACATGATAAATACAGAAAAAGTGCAAGAATGTAAAGTGTTTTGCATATTTTTCTCATTTTATGTTATTATTAATACACATTTTCAGAGAATCAGGTACATTCTCGTCCCACTTCATTCACTTAATTAAACGAATTTTTTATCTTGCTAATTTACTTATTTTAAATTAATTAATTTTTCAGAAAAAAACTAATTTTATTTAACTAAATTAATTTATTTCATATTTTTTTAAAATTGAAGCGCTATATACAGGAATGAGCATGTATAGTTGAATAATGAATGGATGATTTTCAATAATAAAAAGCATTATAATATAATATCGATATATCTTTCCATTAAATTTGAGAATTATTGAATTCTAACAATAAATTAATCAAGCTAATTCAATTTAATGTTGTTCCACTCTTTTTCATGCCTTACTAAAAGCATTGGTTAATATATCGAAGACATGTCAGTTACTCAATCATTGTTAGCATAAGATTTAATCTTTTAGTAATTAAAATACTTTTAATCAATTTTTCTGTTCATTAATAATAATAAAATTCATAGCCTTATAGTTACTTAACTCGAGGAGAGGGAGGGAGAGGGAGGGGAGGGAGAGAGGGAGGGGGATAGAGATTTGATTAGGATTTTAAAAACTAAAGATCCAATGAAATGATGCATAAAATTAATGTCAAAACCAAATATGAGAACTAAAAGATATTTTGCTTAAGAGATGAAAATAATGTATTTTTGAATTACATTCTATCGAAGCATAACCTGAAGACAAGTATTCAATTTATTTTTGAAGAACATTCAGATACAATACATAATTGAAATCACCCTACAACATATTGAGCATATTGAATATATTGCACAGAATAGTATTGCCTCTTATATATCAAATTATTTGTTTAATTCAATTATAGAATGCATTTCAAATACATTTATAAAGAATTTATTTCTTTAAGTATTCGCTAAAAAATTCAATTTTGTTTAATGAAATCTTGAAACGCATTTTCCATAAAAGTATATTCCTTTATGTTTTTGATCAAGATAAGCTAATTATGGTTACTTATCTCCAAAAAAAGGAATATAGAAATCATTAAAAATAATTACTAAAACTCTTATTTATTCTTATTTTTTGATATAATTAAATGAAATTTTTAGTTTTGTCTGAATCCTGAAAATTTCTGATTTGATTAAACATTTTGCAAGTTACATTTGTGAATACCCTGCTCATCTTTAGTGCTTTAGGGCCTTGAATTCAATTTAAAGTAAAACTTAACATTATTTTAATAAATTGATTCAATTATTTAAACATTTCGTGATATTTAGAGTTTTTATAAGAGTTTTAACAAAACAATTGCGAAATATCTTAGAATATAATTGGATGCAAAATAAAATGACCAAGGTAGTATTCAATTATATTTAACTTCATATTAAGTAAAGTTTTAATCAAAATACATTCAAAAATAGTCAAAAACAGATGTTCTGTAATATGTCAACAGAATAAGTATTTTATTTAATGAAAAATAGGAAAAAATTATAAAATGTTTAAGATAAGAAAATGACCTTGCTCTTCTTTAGTAATTCATTATTTTTGACGCAAGAAAATCATATCATCCGTCCATTTGTTCAATAAATAAAGGTTTCGATAAAATATTCAAAAACTAATGAAATATTGATTGAAATATTGTTGAGAAATATTGCCATAACTTTAATCAACATTTTTATATGAAAAGCCATAATAAGTTTGAGTACAAATTTTTCTTTTCAGTGAAAAAATGAGTTTTCAAAGAATAATAACATAAATAATTTATGAATGAGACATTCTTTCAATCACCAAGGTACTTTATAAGACAATATTCAATTTATTAAATAAAAATTATTTTAAAATACATTTTGATTTAATGATAATAAATATTTAACCTTCTTTAAAAGGGATATATTATCTTGCTAATATTTTACAAACTAAATTTATATTTTCTTTTGTTTAACAAATTATAATAAGATAACCTTGGTTATGTCACTTTATTATTTGCGAAATGTGAGCTAAAGATAGAAAAGATTTGTTTTTCTTTAATTCGAAAATCTATGAGAATATAATTTATTATACATTTAATGTTATTTTTCATAAGAAACAACTATTAATAATTTGTTCTAGATCATTTTAATCCCAATGATGAAAATAGTTGACAATTAACTTATCATGACAAAAAAATTTAATGGGAATTCTCTTTAATTTAAAATTTAATCTATATTTCTAAATGTTCTTGCTAATTAATGAAATATATTCAAATAATTACCTATATAAATTTATATAAAGAACTGCACATCTCTGATAAAATTCAATCATTAATCAAAAATTTAATTAATTTTGAAAATAAAAAACAAATTTAAAGATTAATATAATTATTGCGTTCATAAAATAGACCATTATTTTGACATAATTAATGGAGCAAGATAATTCGGTAAAATGTAAACAAAAAATTTAAAGAAAGAATTTAAATATAGAGTTTACTACTACACTCTTTTTTCTTTATTTATTACCTTGAATAATAGTTCAGTAATATGTATTGAAATATTATCATTTTCTATTCATAAAACATCTTGCACACATATCTTACACTTTCATTCTTGTATAGTTCATTAATTAATATAATATTAATTTTCTAAAGAATAGTCCCTAGGAAATTAAGATATGAGCTAGAATAATTTCGATGAATAGAATGCAATCATGTATTTAATAAAATTCAATTTCATGCTTGATTTATGCTTGATCAAAAATATACTTTCTATAATCTTTCGAAAATTAGACAATTTATATGCTGAAAAACTTTTTTGAACAAGATTATTTTACTAATCTATTGGCTATATTTCTTCAAATATTTTGTATATTTATTGGACTGAAAGCGAAACATTTCATTAAAATGAAATGATTTGGGGTTTCGTTTGAATATCTTTACCCCAAATCAGTCCTCTCTTTCTGGTCATCACTTTCTCACTTATATTTGAATTGATTTAAAAAAAATAATTCAAAATTTTTGAATAATAAAAAATTGATATAAAAACTAAATATTGAAGACATTTGCCAACAGTTCTCAACTGATTTCGAGATAGTTATGTCTTCTTTTATAAAAATGGGTTTCATTATATTTATAATATTATCAATTAATTTAGTGGTCAAATGTAATGAAGAGGTAGAAGTGATTCCTCTGCCAGAAAAGTGTGACATTTGGGATATCATCGATTGGTTATTATTGATATGGGTTTTGAGAGCACTCACTTTACTCTTCTTGGCAACAATATGTGCAAAATGTGCACTTAATTATAATATGAAAAACAGTAAATTCAATGAAAATACTGGGTAAGTTTTCTAATTGATTACGGTCTTTAGTGAAAAACAATTACTAAAGATTTTAGAATAAAATAAATTAGTTTTATATTTATTGAAAAAAAATTGTTTTCTTTTATGACATTTTGTGCAGTTCTCCGGATAATTGACACCATCCACTTGTCCATTAGATGGGATGATAACTGTTCAGATGAAGTGACACAAATAACTTTATTCGAAATCTGTATTTTATTATTAATTTATAACTTAACAAAATCATTTAAAATTCCCATTATTTTCATTTGTTTTAATAATGATTTGGAATAGAGACCCAAAATATAGGTCCTATCTTTTCAATAATTTTTTTGCAAATTTTAAATAATATTAATGTTTTAAATAAATTTTTTGGGATTAGTTTTATTGAAAAGAGTATTTATTGAAAAATATAAACAAATGAGTAGAACAGAACACAATAATTAGAGCTATAAGAATTAATTCATTATCATTGAAGATCACCAACTGATCCCTTCCCTTCATCCTTCGCACAGCCTTCACTATAAGAGTTCATTTGAGTTCTAGCGCTGAATAATAATTAGTAAATTGTCGAAAGTCTACACAAAAGTACAATAAGTTTATTGTTATTATTAGTTGCCTTTTATTTGAAGCCTAAGTTTTATAAGTTTTTCAATTAATAAATAAATACTAATTTTATTTCTTTCATTTCTATTAAATAGAGCCAAACATTGATTACTTTGAAACTAAATAATATTTGATATTTATTTGAAACATTAATATTATTAAACAAATTTTAAACATACTTTAGGACCTATATTTTGAATGAATGAAATTATTAAACCAAAAACTTATTATGAAAATACAATACAAAAGTATTGAATGATAATTATATAAACTATTCTAAACTATATAAAGTTATATAAATTATTACATTTTACAAATCCTTTATTTAAAAATCCTTTTTTATTTATAATGGCATTAATTTGAAAAGTTTTGCGCTATAAATAGGGATTCTTAACTTAAGTTATGTCTTATCTTTTGTCCAATTCCGGACTCTATTTTGTAATATAAAACAAACAATTGAGTCAATCAGTATTAAGAGGAGGTAAAGCCATATTTCGATATTTAATAGTATAGCCGAGTCTTTTTTTTAAGTCTGAATGACTCAAATATTCAACGAAATCTATTAAATGTATTCAAACATTATTTATAAATTAAACTTCAAACTTATTTTTGTCCGATTCTGGTCTCTAATTTTAATATCAAAATATTAGACAAAGAGATTAACAATTGATTCAATTTTGAGTCAATCAGTGTTAAAAGGAGGTAAAGTCATTTCTCAATTCACTATTGGATACTTTGTTTTAATTCTGATGACTTCACTAAAATCTATGAAATATGAAATTAATTTTCAACAATGGAAAGGTTAATGGAGCAAGATAATTCAATAAAATGTAAACAAAAAATTAAAGAAAGAATTTAAATATAGAATTTACTAGTATACACTTTTTTGTTTTCTTTGTATTACCTTGAATAGTAGTTAAATAAGATGTATTATTAAAATTTCATCTAATCATTTAATATAAATAAAACTTATCTTGCACTTTTTGGTACATTAATTAATATATTAATTTTCTAAGAAATGATTCCTAAAAAAGGTTAGGAATAATTTTAGGGTAAAATTTGAACTAGAATTGAATAATTTCTAGGAATAAAATGCATATATAAAAAATTAATCCCAACTTAAATTATGCTTGCTCACTTTCTATTATGAGTTTTCATTTATTTGAAAGTTTAATATTATTAAACTACAGTCGGATTTAAGAATTATATTTTGTCTGATTCTGGATCTCTATATTGTAATATCAAAACGATATAAGACATAGAAATTAACACTTGAGTTATTCGGCATTAAAAGGAGGTATAGCCATATCTTATTATTTAATAGTATAGCCAAACCTCTTTTTAAGTAGGAATTACTCAAATATTCATTAGTCTATTAAATTTATTGAAACGTTATTTAAGAATTGTTAACAAATTTTAGAAAGATTTCAGATCTATTTTTTGTCCGATTCTGGTCATGAAAATTAACAATTGAGTCACTCAGAATTAAAATGAGGTGTAGCCATATATCTCAATATATCATTGCTTATCTCTTTTTAAGTCTGAGTGACTTAAATATTCAATAAAATCTATGAAATGTGACATCATTTGCAACAATCGAAGTGTTTGGCAATACTTTAAAATGATTTAAAGTTTACATCATTTTGTTTTTATGGACAGTTTTCTGACAAAAAAACTACACTAAACACTCCAATTGTGAGACACTCATTATATGTAAAAACTCTTAATCTAAACAAAAATCTGAGAACCGAATAATTTTCACTATTATAATGTTCACTCTTCTAATGAAAAATTGCTAATATGAACCAATCTTTGTCTGGTCCCAAATGGGTTCACAATTGGATTGTTTAGTGTACTATTATTCTTGCTTATTATCACTTCGTTTATTATCACTTGTAATAATCTTGTTTGTGAAGTCTTGCGTTTAGAGTTAGTATATCTTAACACAACTCTTATATTTATTAAGACATTTATTATAACTTAATATAATTACTTATTACTAGGTATAGGAACATGTAAAATGCGCGCTCAAACATATGAACAAGTAAAGATTTCAACTATAAATTATGTGGAAAATTAAAACTCTATTCGTATAAAAACTATATAATGAATGAATAAATATTTTATTTACTTTTCCAGACATTGATAGCCATCGGTCAGTACTTTTTCAATATAATAGAGTTTTGACCATGAAACAATGTTTAGCAAGGGTGAATCATTTTATATACAACTAATTAT
>JAQFZM010000969.1:0-22543 GCA_034695785.1 Galumna obvia | reverse complement strand
AAGCTAATTCAATTTAGAATCGACTCACGTTGTGGCATTTTTGATTTTTTCATGGATCAGGGTTTGGCTTCTTAATGAGCAAGGTCCTTTATCAGAATTTATTTCCCCACAAAAAGTTAACTTACTTTCAAAACAATTTTCAATAACTTTACCCCAAACCCATAACCTATACCTCATTTGATCAAAACTTGACTAAAATAATAATTAAATCATAAATTAAATTAATTCTTAGATATTCAGCAGAAAATGTTTTAAATTAAAAGTTTTAATAAATGTTAGAATAATTGATTGCATTTCTGTTTCGTTAGAAAATATGTGAGTATTAATCAATTGACTGACGAAATACTTTTTAATGTTTGCAACAAATAATATCTTTATTAGAGTTCACTATTTATATCAAAATCAGTTATTATAAAAGCAAATAAATTTCCCTTTAATTCATTTTCATTCAGTTTTAAGAGAATTATATTTTAATTTAAGTGAATTATTGGTAATTAATAATTTATAATTAATTTAAAACCATAATTTTAGTCCTTATTTTTAAACTAATCTTAACATAAAAAAGACCCAAAAGTCGGGACACATGTCGTCAATTAATGCCGTATTGAAGGCAACAAATAGTTGACTCAAAAATATTTACTAAACTATTAATTGATTTAATTGTGATTCTAAAGGAATGGTTACTCCAGTCTCAGAAAACATAGACTTCGCTAAAGAAGAGGAAAAGATTTTAGATCTCTGGAAACGTTTGGATGCATTTAAGACATGTTTAAAACAAAGCGAAAACAAACCTCGATATGTCTTCTTCGACGGTCCGCCCTTTGCCACAGGACTTCCCCATTATGGACATATCCTCGCCGGAACCATCAAAGACATAGTCCCGCGTTGGGCTCATATGAATGGTTATCACGTGGAGCGCCGTTTTGGTTGGGACTGTCATGGATTACCCGTTGAGTTTGAGATCGATAAGGCTCTTGGAATTAAAGGTCCCGAAGACGTCCAAAAGATTGGAATTAAGGCTTATAACGACGAGTGCCGTAAAATTGTTATGAGATATTCAAACGAATGGCGACAAAATGTGAGCCGAATGGGACGTTGGATAGACTTCGATAATGACTACAAAACTCTTTACCCGAGTTTTATGGAAACGGTTTGGTGGGTCTTCACTCAATTACATCATAAAGGACTGGTCTATAGAGGCGTTAAAGTGATGCCTTATTCCAGTGCCTGCAATACTCCGCTCTCAAACTTTGAAAGTGGTCTCAATTATAAAGAAGTGGTCGATCCCGCGGTTATCGTAAGCTTTCCATTAGATGAGTCACCGGAGGTATCATTAATTGCCTGGACAACTACTCCCTGGACATTACCTTCAAATTTGATGCTTTGCGTTCATCCAGACTTGGATTACGTCAAAATCAAAGACAATAAGACAAACGAAACCTATATTTTAATGGAATCGCGTCTCGAAGTGCTCTACAAAAAGCCCGAAGAATATACTGTTTTGGATAAATTTAAGGGAAAAACTCTCGAAAAGAAATCATATAAACCGTTATTCCCTTATTTCTCAAAACTGAAACAAAGCGGAGCTTTTATTGTCTGTTGCGATACTTATGTCACTTCAGAATCGGGAACAGGTGTTGTTCAGTGCGCTCCATATTTTGGTGAAGACGATTATCGCGTTGGCATTAATTATGGGGTCATTAAAAAAGATGGGGATGTCGTCTGTCCATTAGACGCGAGCTGTCGTTTCATAGAACCGGTCGTCGATTATTTGGGTCAATACGTAAAGGATGCGGACAAACAAATAATTAAAGATCTTAAGAATATGAAACGACTCGTTAACAACAGTACTGCAAAACACAGTTATCCCTTCTGTTGGCGCTCAGAAACTCCTCTTATCTATAGAGCTGTTCCCTCTTGGTTTATAAGAGTTGAACAAATGTCGCAACATCTTCAAGAGGCCAATCAGATAACATATTGGGTTCCGGACTTCGTCAAAGAAAAGAGATTCGGTAATTGGTTGAAAGAAGCGCGCGATTGGGCCGTTTCTCGTAACAGATATTGGGGAACTCCTATCCCTCTTTGGGTCAGTGAAGACGGCGAAGAAGTGGTTTGTGTCGGATCCATCGCTCAATTGGAAGAATTGAGTGGACATAAAGTAACTGATTTGCACCGCGAAGTTGTCGATGAAATTAAAATTCCATCTAAAATGGGCAAGGGTATGCTGACTCGGGTGACAGAAGTGTTTGATTGTTGGTTTGAAAGCGGAAGTATGCCTTACGCTCAGTCGCACTACCCTTTCGAAAATCGAAAGCAATTTGAAGACAACTTTCCCGCAGACTTTGTTGCAGAAGGTGTTGACCAGACTCGGGGCTGGTTTTATACAATGTTGGCCATATCTACTCTTCTGTTCGGTAAACCTCCGTTCAAGAACTTGATTGTTAACGGACTTGTGTTGGCATCTGATGGTCAAAAGATGAGCAAAAGTAAGAAAAACTATCCAGATCCAATGGAAGTGGTCAACAAATATGGTGCCGACGCTCTTCGCCTATATTTAATAAACTCACCGGTTGTTAGGGCTGAGAACTTGCGCTTTAGAGAGGAAGGAGTTCGCGATGTATTGAAAGATGTATTCCTTCCCTGGTATAACGCCTATCGGTTTTTGGTTCAAAACATTGAATGGTTTCAAAAGGAAACGAATGAAAAGTTTGTTTACAACAAATCTTTAGTATTGAATTGCGATAATGTTATGGATAAATGGATTTCTTCATTCACCCAAAGTCTCGTTCTATTCGTCAAATCAGAAATGAAAGGTATTTCATATTTTTCTGATTTTTGTCAACAAATTTTCAAAATTGCAAAAGAAATGGTATTTATTTAATTAATATAATTTAATGGACAGCATATCGTCTCTATACTGTTGTTCCACGTCTGGTGAAGTTTGTGGAGAATTTGACGAATTGGTACGTAAGGATGAATAGGAAACGATTGAAGGGAGAAGAGGGCAGAGATGACACCAATAAAGCACTTCACACACTATTTAGTGTTCTTATGACTTTGATTGAAATTATGGCGCCCTTCACTCCATTCCTCACAGAATTAATGTATCAAAACCTTAAGAATATAATTTCTGATAAGAAAATCGATGAAAGTATTCATTATGTGATGCACTCTCCCGTTCGTCAAGAAATTATCGATGAAGTGGTTGAACGTCAAGTGAGTCATATGCAAACTGTTGTAGAAATTGGTCGAGTGCTTAGAGACAGAAAGACATTACCACTAAAGTATCCCTTACCTGATATAGTGGTTGTCAGTAAAGACGAAACTATTTTAAATGACGTCAAAACTCTCGAACGATATATTTTGAGTGAACTCAATGTAAGGAATATGACCGTCACTACAGAAAAGGATAGGTATGGCATTCAACTCAAAGCTGAACCCGACATCAAAGCACTCGGTCTTAGACTTAGAAATGAATCTAAACCTGTGATACAAGCGATCAGAGATTTATCTGATTCTCAACTTCAAGAATATCAGAAAAACCCGAATGGCTTTAAAGTGGGTAAACATCTCTTAGAAGTCGGAGACATTCGAATTCAATACACATTTGGAGGAGATTTGGCCTCTGATTTAACCGGAAAGTATGAGGCAGATTCTATTGGCGATATTCTTGTTCTTTTAAATGTTGAACCCGACTCTGGTATGAAAGATGAAGGAATAGCGCGAGAAATTATAAATAGAATACAGAAACTAAGAAAAAAAGCACAACTCGTACCTTCAGATGAAGTAACTGTTTATTACTCGACACCAAATGGAGAATTAGAGCGAGTGATTCATAAATTCAATGATTTGATTGTAAACACTTTAAAAGCGTCCTTCAAAAAGATGCCAATACCTAATGGTTTGTTCACAATAATTGAAGACAAACAGACCATTAAAGAAGAAAACATTGAATTTATTATCGTCAGCCAAAGCCCTAAATTAGTCCAAACCAAGTCCTCCAATGATAGCGCGAAGAAGAGTAAGAGTCCTCCAAAAATGGTGAACGGATTGGATTTAACTGAAAATTCGGTTGAAATGAAAAACAAGAAAAATGAAAAAATTACTTTAAAAGGAGATTTAACTTCTGATCCTCCCTTTTCTAAATATATTAATATAGAAATGTGTTCTTCTGATGGAAAATCTCTGCGAAAGGCAACCGTTCTGTTAGAAAATCCTATCGGAGAGTATATCAGCGATGAAGAAGAGCTCAAAAGAAATGTATTTTTAAGCATTTATTTTGATTTTCATATTTTTTAAAATTTAACTCTAATTTCAGATTAAAGTAGCGTTGGGTCAGACATCGAAGTTATCACTTTATTCCTCGAGAGATAAAAAGAAAGAAATATGTTTTAATTCTTTGAGTTTTAATGATTTATGTGAACAACTAAACGGCAAAACTTTATTTGCTTTCACTAATTAAAAGAAGTTCAAAATATTTATTAAAATCGAATTAATTTACTTTAAAATAATTAAATTTAAAATTGATTTTATAACTAAAATAAATTGAAAATTTGTGCATAATTTATACTTGATCAATTTATTATTAACTGAGTGATTATTGATTATTGCACGATCATTCATATGAATTAAATGAAATATTCATAATATATTTGAAACTATAGTTTGAAAATAATTAAATTTTAATGAATTTATCGTTAAAATAGTTATGTCTTCGTCTCAGAATTTAAATGAAATAAAGGTATTCAAACCGAAAGCAGTTGTTTTAGGATTTCACGGAACGATAGCACCCGTCCATTGGGAACAAGAAATCATTTGGCCGTATATTAACCAAAATCTGATGCAATATCTGACCGATAATTGGAATAATAACACTATTAGTCAATCGGTGTTAAACTTAAAAGACGAGGCATTTAATCAACACTTTGTATATGAAAACAGTGAGTGTCCAGTGATTAGTGAAGATGAGGACAATCCTAAAGAACAAATAAAATCAGTGAATGATTTCCTTTTGTGGCAAATCAATTGTCAAAAGCAAACAATTGACAGCAAAAGAATTTTCAAAATGGTTTGGATGGAAGGCATTGATAAACAACTGATAAAAGTTCCGATCTTTGAAGACGTGGTTCCGGCCCTCAAAAGGTTTAAAGACATACATCACCTCAAAATTGCTTTGTTTTCAACTACTGATCGACGTATTTGTGAAAACCTTTTTCGTAATACTGAAAGGGGAGACATTTCCATCTATTTTGACATGTATTTTGACAATGAGACGGGTAGTTCCAAAGATATAAGATCATTCACTAAAATTGCTGAACAATTAAATGTCGAGCCTAAAGATATTCTTTATGTTATAGACTACGGACAGAGCGCTAAATGTGCTAAAGAACTGAACATTCAGTGTCTTATAATTGTGAGACCACATAATACTAGGGTTAGAGAATATTATTTTCTTCGATTCGATAAAATCCATTCTTTACTGGAAATCTCTTTCGTCAATAGAGACTAAAAAATTAAACATTCATTTTGTATTCAATTCTTTCAAATAAAATAAATTCATTTCTCATTGATTTTAATAAGTTTTAGATAAAAATTACAATAATTGTATGAAACCTATATTGTGGTCACACTTTTTTTCAAATAATTCTATTAAAGTCTAAACAAATTATGAGAAATCAGTTAAAGTTCTGTCATTTCTTTAGTAAAGTTATTGTAATTCTTAACGTCTTTTATGAATAGTATTTGTATTGAAGCGACGAATTGCGATAAATATTTGAGAAATGCATTCAATAAAAGAGTGAATCCAATGAATAAGTGAACCAATGCTTCAAAAGTATTGGTAGTATTAATCAAATAATAATTGCTTTCAAAACACAATAAAGAGATTTATTAAATAATTGTTTTCTACTTTAAAGACATAAAACATATGTTAAATATATTTAATACTAAACTCTAATATATATGTATTTGAATGTATTTGATATTATTTTTATCAAATTTTGAGTGCAATTAATAGTCTGTCAATCAATCGATGGTTTGTCTCTCAAAATGTAAGTTAAAAACTGATAATTAATTAAAGAATATTTCATTGAAACCAATTTTCAAGTCCTTTACGTCCACTTATTTGTATTTGTTTTGAGAGATCAGTTTGTGCTCTGTTTGGCACTGTATTGATCGGATCCCTGCCTTCAGTACAAACCAGTGCTGTGCAAGAATTGTGTGCATTCCTCGCATTCCTTTCACTGTTTGCCTGTATTTTATGTTTTTTTTATTTTTTTGCTTCACTTCTAGTTTTTCTCAATACTTCTCTATTGACTTCGGCCTCAGTTTAGCTCACTTTTGAACAGCTCTTCCAGTGTTTAACTTTACTTAACACAAGTTTTAGTTTATTTTTTAACGATTTTTCTAAAAAATTTCTTTTATTCAATTTTATGAATAAATTTTATGTTTTAATTAAAAATTTTCGGTGAGTTTTGTTTATATTATTTTTTTCATTAAATGAGTCAATGATTTATTTGAACTTTTGGTGTCATTCCTTAACTGTTTCTAAACTTTTTCTTTATTTCAATTTAAAGTTAAAATTTCTTTAATTAATTTTTATTTCAATTATAAAAATGAGGTTTTATTTTAAGTCATAAGAATTTCATACGTTTTTTGTTTTAAAGATTGATTTGAATTTTTATCACTTCTTATACGATATAAAAACAATGAAATCGTTTGTTTCAAAAGTTTTAGAATTTATTTCAACTAAATTTATAACTCATTATAAAAATTCATTCATTTATTAATATTAAATACATTTTCAATAGAAACGAATTAATATTATTTCATTGAATTGAATAAAATCTGTAATTAAATATTAATAATATTATTAATTACATCTAATATTCATTTTGATATTTATTCCTTAAATACTTAAAAAGCTTTTAATTTTCAAAATTTATATAAAAGAGAAAAATAATTGAAAATATTATCACTTTATGCTTGAAATTAAAGTATATCTGAAGAAATGCGCGTTAAAAGAGTTTAATACTTTAAGTTTAATTGTTGTTAACCTCCAAAGACTATACTTAAATATCCATTATTCCAATGTTTGACTCATACCTGTCCTCTACATATCTCTCAGGTCTGAATGAAAAGTCATTGTTTGGTATTTTAATAAAAAAAATAGAGAATAAATTCTTGAAATGATCACAAAAGTTGTACGAAACCGAAGAAGAATATAATAAAAAATCTCTTATAATAATAACTTAATAATTATCGTTCGGATGAATGCCTTTTCGTTGTCTACATTTCTCAAGAAATTTTAGTTCCAAATCATTATCTCTGACGACATAATAATCATTAGAGAAATGGAATTCGAGTCTTCACTAATGACTTCAAATGGCTCTCCTTTGGTGTCCGCCAATAGTTCTCCGTTGGAAGTGCTCTCAAACGCGGCCGCACTCATTGAAAAATCCAAAACTTATGGTAATATTCATTATATTTTTATTCATTATATAAAAAGCGAATATTTTTAAATAAGTTTTCATTCTTTGAACTAAAATTCAATGCAATTATTCCGAAGAACTTTACTTTATTACAGAATAAATGAATAAAAAATGCATAAATTCGTCCCTTTTTTAAAAATGTTTTAATTTCAAATTAGATAAAAATAGTGCCATTTTTTTAAATCAAATATTTAGACTCATTTTGTGCACTAATGTTTGAGAAGAGGCCTCAAAAAATTAAATACCTTTGAGTTTATAATCATTGTTCACTTTTAGCATTTATTTTGTGCCTCAAAAAAGTCAAAAACATTTTGTCGCAAAACAAGACATGTATTGAATTATGCATTAAATTCTAGAAAATAATTATATTTATGAGAAAAATGTACCTGAATCGCTAGCATTAGTGAATTGCTAATTTTTATTTGCATATTATTTACTGCAACACTTCTATAACAATGGTTTGTTATCTCCGCCCAGTTTTTCATTTCTCGAAATTCGAGTAAATGTTTTCGAGTTTTGCCGTGAGTTGAGTCATACCATTCCTTTGCTATGATTATCGTCATATCAATACTTTTACTCAGACTTCCAGTAATTCATTCATATAATGAATAGAATATTTTTGAAATGTTTTGATCAAAATTT
Organism: Galumna obvia; assembly: GCA_034695785.1. Taxonomy (NCBI): domain Eukaryota; kingdom Metazoa; phylum Arthropoda; class Arachnida; order Sarcoptiformes; family Galumnidae; genus Galumna; species Galumna obvia. Next base: position 14,411 of record JAQFZM010000969.1, on the reverse strand, counting down.
TATTTATTTTTACCGAATACTAAATATTGACGTTTTTTTAAACTTAATTTAAATATTTTATGAATTAATTAAAATTTCCTTAAATAAAGTAATTTCCATTGATTTCCAATTTTTTAATAAATATTTCATAGCATTAATGCAATTATTATTTGAATGATTTTAAAATTCTATTCTCTAAAAAAAATATTTATTTATTGATAGCAAACCTCTATTTTTTTATTGAAAACTTTTTGAGGAATGAACCGAAACATTCTTTAATAAATGGTTGCCTTGAAATTTCTGGTTTCATCATTTGATATAAAGAATGTATCCTTATATAAATAGTTAGACTCCCACTCATAGATTGAGAAGCCCTTGATTATATTTCTTATTGTAAATGATCATGATGATGACGTCCGCGGTGATGATGATTGTTATGAAATATCATTTAAACTTTGATTCGTTTGAAAACATTTAATTAGATTTGAAGTAATTAAGCGCTAATCGAACCGGTTTTACATTCATTCAAACTCATAAAAAGACGATATACTCATAAAAAAAAGAAAAATAAAATAAATTTCAATTATATATAATTTTAATTCATTTTGAAACGATTTTTAAATTCTATGTTTATATTCTTCGGCTCACTTTTGATGCGATACTTATGTCTTTTGACAATTAGAGCTAATTTTAGTAAATACTTTAAATATTTTCTTTTATTAATAGATTTATTTTAAATGTTTTCCTACAAATTAAATGTTCGGCAAAAATATAAGAAAAACTTTGTTTGTATTTTGAGGGCAAAATCCTTTTGGTTAAAGTATTTCAGTTTTGTGTTACAACACTTTTTTTGTTGGAATTTTTATGTTTACGAATATAGCAAATGATAAGTTTATTCAATGTTTTTCTCACTTCTTATTTATTGACTCTCAGATAAAGAATTCAATTTTTATCTCTATATTTGAGTTATGACTGTAATTATTAGAAGAGTTCACATAATTTCAAATCGAATTTTTTCCAAATTCTTGTCTTTTCGTGATTTATGTTATTTCGGTATTTCGAGTAAAACCGATACCACTCTCTCTTCCCTTCTCTTCTCTTTTCTTTTCAAACAAAACTTCTATTGACTTTCAAAACCCAGATTTGGTCGCCTCCAGTTTAACTAATATAACCTTACACATTCTTTTGAGAATTTGCTTCTAAAAGGACTTTAACGAACCAATTGAATGGCATTAATGTTAAACAATTATTGTTGAACTCTGAACTCATATTTTTTATTTTTATATTTAAAATAATTATTTCAATTCATTAATTTTATAAAACAATTGAATTGTTTATAATTGGGTTTATTTGCATTAATTAAAACTTTTAAATAATTCTTTTTGTATTTATGTTAAACAATGTTTGGTTGTATTGAATACTTTGGGTTTAGTATAAGAATATTTCAATTAATAATTATTAAGAAAAGCTGTGAAAGGGATGAAAATGGTTTTAATTGCTTTTGAAAAATAAAACTGAGTTTTTTTGTTAACATTTTTCTTGTGTTGTGTCATAACGTTTTGAGTTCAGAACTCGACAGGCATTTGAGTTATGATATGTCGCTTCAAACGTATACTTAAACTCTCATATCATGAGACAAATGATTATTAATGTTTAAGATTATTTCCTTTGCTTTTTTACAGTCCACCCCTTCAGGCATTTATTTGCATTTGGTTTGACTCGAAAAATACCACAAAATGTAATTCTAAATCAAAAGCCAGTGTTAAGTCTTTTCAGTGGTGTTTGAATTGTGTTTCTCTGAATTATTGTTTTTTAAGTTTGAAAATATGAAAATCTGTTTTTGTTTCAGAACTTAAAATCAAATATTTGTCGCAAAGAATTTAATTAATTGAATATTATTTTCAGTTATTCCAAGTATTTGTTAGTCTCACACAAATCCTTAAACGTTTATCACTCTTTAGTTTCCTAAAAGTATTTTTCATTACATTTTACACTTTGGTTTTGTGTGAGTTTTATAAATATATTTCACTCCTTTTTCGGTGACAGAGAAGGAATTCTTTGAATATTTCGGAATCGGCTTCAGATCGAAATTTTTAACATTTTTCTTAATGACTTTTTCTTTGATTGAATGCAGAAAAAGTCAAACCAGATATTAGTCATTCAATACATGAAAGGAATTATAAATTTTTTAATTTATTATTCAATGAGTCGAAAGTCGAATACATTTTTCAATGGATTTGCTTTTTATAAACTTATTTATTAACAATACTAAAGATAAATGGAATAACTCTTAATCAAAACCTTTACCTTAATATAACATCGGTTTTCAGTGAGAATCCAGTGCTGTTCACTCACTGAAAAAAAACTGGAATTCACGCTTCAATTCATAATTTAAAGAAAGATTTTAGAAATAATAATAATAATTCATTTTGAACTCACGACTGATTTTCATAATTAGCTCATTCTTTCTTCTCTAAAATAATGAATCGTTATTTCAATGTTATATAACTTTTAATAACTTTTTAATAATTCTTTGTGACATAACTCAAACGCCAAGTTTTTTAAACTTTTTTGTCTTTAAATTCTTGTCTTGTTTTCACTCTTTTCTAACGCTTCTGAATGTCATTCAAAAATTTATGAGTTTTTATCCCTTTTTTCGTTTCTTTTATGTCTGTTATTACGACACAATTATCTTAATATAAGTTATGTTTCTTCAGTCGTTTTTTGACTCTTTATTGTGTTCTCAATTAATTTTCTTTAAATTCCTGATTGAGTTTAAATAGTAATTTAAAATAAGAAATTTTCCTCTAATTTTTAGTCAATTTCTTAAATTTTAAACAAAGATATGGTTTTACTCAAATTCAGTCTAATGTTTGAGCTCTGAATAAAAATTTTAGAATTTATAAAATTGTTTTCTTAAAAAAAAAAGTTATTTTCCATTCATTCTTAATCTCTCAGTCTATGAACGACTCATTTCTCACGCATTGGTTTCCTTTCCTTTCGGCCTTTCCTTAGTCTGACAGTTGAGATGACCGGACAGTCTGTGTTATGTAGTATTTGAGACCGGAGAGTGTTTTCCCTGAGGACACGTCCCGTTTAGTGTTAGTAAAGCTATACTACGCTTTTTACTCAACATTTATTATAAGAAAGTCTGTCTCTCTCTTTGGTTCTCTTTCCTCACAGTATTTCATTCTGAACGAGAAAAAGGTGGGGAATACAGTCTCGAGAATTGGTATCATTAAAGCACTCTTTCTGAGTGCCCCACAAATGTGTGAAACATTCTTAGAAGAAGTTCTGTTCACAATTCAAGAAAATACTCTCCGAATGTTTTTCCCATAAATTGCTTTTTGTTGTTTGACTTCACATTTAATAGTTTTTTTGATAAATTTCTTAAATTAATATATTCTTCAAATGTTAACAATAGGTTTGATTTTATTTGAAATTTATTTTCGTTTAAATACTTTGATTTCTAGTTTTAATGTCAAATAAGTTTTCACTTCAAGTTTTCAATTTTTTTATATTTAATTTTTGTTTTTCATTTTACGGTTTTCGTAATACTTATTCTAATCGTAACACAAATCATAACTTTTGTGACTCATATTATAAGTATTTTGAAACTGATTTTTGTTGTACTCAGAAATCAATATTTTTTTAAAATTCTCTTTTCATTTGATTTTTCAAATATTTTTTCAGATGAATTGCAAACAAAATTCTCGAATACTATTAAGGAATTACCGACAAAAGAAAATAAAATGAAGAGGAATAAAGACAGACGAGAATTAGCGCACAGTTCCAGTTTTAAAATAAAGGCCAGAAGTAGTTCGCCGTAAGTTTTGTGTTACATCTCTTTCTCTATGAAACTTAATTAATATATTTCTCTCTTTTATATGACTATTATATTTTAGACCAAATGACGAACAGATGTTATGCGACCGATCAGAGCACTCTTTGTCGCCTAACTTTAGTCCGACGACAGTCTATACTCGAAATTGTGATTTTTCGGAAACAAATGCAAATAAAATAAATGCTCCACCTCCTTCTTATTCTACTTATATGGGTCTTAGTCAAAGAGCCGGTGCAGAGAGAAATGGTCTCTTGTCTTCATATCGGGGTTCCCCCTATCAACAAATCGATGGTACAAAACCGTTATTAATGAGACGCAATAGTGATCCAAATTCACAGCAATCGAATCAGTCCTCCTCTTCTGATTCGTTCGAAGACGAGGACAAACCTCTAGATATGAGTAATAAAAAATATCGAAACTCAGATTGCAGTGAATCTCAATCGAGTTCTCCCTCTGATTTGAGAACCGACTCATTTATGTCTAAATGTTCAACGAATTCCTCTTCGCTGTCGAAAGTGTTTGGCCAACAAATGATGAGACCTTCAGTTATAACCTGCGCCTCATCTCTAAAAAGCCAAAACATGTCAATCGAGTCACCGATTCAATCCTCAGTTCAGTCATTGTCTCCGACCTCTAACTGCCAGAACTGCACAATTGACGACCACTTTGGTTGCATTAATAGTGAACACAATGACTGCAAAAGACATGGAAGTCGACAATTGTTTGTTGCAGAAGAAGTGAGTGATCCCGTCATTGAAGAACATTTTAGACGCTCTTTGGGTAAAGACTATTCGCAAATATTTTGCAACTCAACCAACAATAACTCGATTACATATTCGGGTAATTATTCTTATGATTAGTTAACTATTCCTCACTTGAGTTGATATTAGCTCTTCTTATCTTACAATTTAAAGTATGAGTTCATCGCTCTGTCCAATAGCTAACACCCACTCTATGACTCTCTTAAAATGTTTTTAAATTATCTGATCAACGCTTTTAAGATTTGTTTTAATTGGTTTTTAGTTGACGACCACTTCGCTAAAGCATTGGGCGATACGTGGATTCGATTACAGAAGACCAGCACTCGATTAGAGGAGAGCTCAAAACCAAATAATGCTCAAAGTATTGCTTCTTAAGCTCTCTTCGGATCGATTCGATAGTTTTTATTAGTTTTTTTTAATTTTAATATTAATTAATGTTTTCATTTCCTTTTGACTGAAATACAAATAATTTTAAAATCAATTTTATTACTGAATTCAAACTTTTTTATGGATTAATGTTATTATAAATAATATTAGAATAAGTATTCAAAATAATTGTTTCTGTTTTGTTGTATTTTGTGGATATCAGTTGTGGTCAGAGTTATCGTCTGAATCACTCAAAACCCAAATGTCGTAAAAATTGGTTTCAATGTGTAGTTGTGTTAATCCCGTAAGACTTGAGATATAATCGCTATCATTGAAAGCTTTTAATAAAAACTGGAAACCATTTTCGTTATACGCTTTGATTATCTGCAAAAAAGACCTGTTCTTAGAATTTTTCTAAAAAATATTTGTATGAATACGTGATCAGAACAGGCACTGCATTTGTCGAATCTTTCACTCGTAGGCAATAACTGCTGAAACCTCGATAAGAATCCTCTGATCTGATGTGGAACTATTCCCAGTGCGGTCTCGATGTCGATGTCGTCGCACTCATCATAATTAACAATAAGAGCGGGCGCTCCTCCTCTAAACCCACCAAATAATATCATTTCAATTTATGTATCGAATAATACCTCAATGGATGTTGAAGTACAGATACCATAAGCTCTACAGCCAGTGCTGACGCTATCATTGAAACTCCGGGACGGGTGACTGTGCACTGCTGGTCAAGTGTTCTATCTTTGGTTGACTATCAAATAAATAAATTAAAATTCCATAAATAATTTTATAAAACCTGTTCTTAAAGAACAAAAAATACTTCTTTGTTAACATTAATTGCAATATAAGTGGAAAATAAATGTTTGAATCACTCAAAAGCGAAAATAACTTTAAATTACTTATAATTTAGGAAAAATTGAATTCAGTAACAGAACTAGAGTTTAATAAAATGCTATTCATTTGGAGAGTATAGCCTCAATTGTTGGACAGTTCTCTTTTTTTAATAGACCAATAATTATCTTGATAATTTCATTTTAATTAAGTTAATTCTTTTAATACCTATTATTTATAATTTCTGTTCTCATAATTCATTTCAATGATTTTGAAATCTAATTCTTTGAAATTATATTAAAAGAATTAAAAAATTTATATAATTCTTAAACTTATTTATCGGTTATTCAAAGCGTTTGTTAATAATGTCTTTAATTACTGAAACTGGAATTGAAGTGAAACTTAAACCTCTTATTGAATGACATATATTTACAAAAAGTGATAAAAACTTGTTCTTTGCTTAAAACACTAATTACTGTCTTTTGTAATGCAATAATCTATCAAATTTTGTTTGAAGTATGCAATCAATGAGTCATTATATGATTCATTTGAAATAAAAATCAATGAATCATTTAAACGTCATTTGATTTAAAAACTTAAATTTCAATGAAAACAATGATTTCAAATTTCATTTCATTTATAAAAAATTAGGAAAAGCCTTACATTTCCCGGAGCGACGACATCACTACAGAAATAACAGCCTAATTCTGAACCGATAACTTTTCTATATCTCATAGCGTTTGAGGCCTCTCCACCCACAGCACCGACTGTTTCTTCTTTATTAGTTGAAAAAGAATTACCTCTAACTCCATGTCTTTGGACTAGAAATGTGTCGAATCCGAGGGCAGCGTTTATTACGAGCTTTAAATATAATTTTATTATTGATATCTGCTTTCAAATGATTTAATTTTAAAAAGAGATACTTATAATCATCTGATTTGGATTCAAACAAATTAAGAGAAATTTATCTCTTTTAGTCCCCAAATGAACCACAAAAATGATCTGATATTTTAATACCTTATTTTTGACGGCACACAAAACGGTTGGAAGCCATCGACTTTCTCGAGTGTCCATCAATAGAAATATGACATCATTTTTGTCAATTAATTCACACAGAATTTGGACGTCTTTTTCCACGCTTTCAATCACTTTATGAGAAATTAAAATAAATTAAGTTTTTATTTAAGAAAAATAGGTTTAAATACAGTGATCGGGCAGTGGATGGCCCGGCATTGGAATAGATAACTGAATGCCTTTTGAATTAACATTTGGGAAGATTTCTTTGAGTGCTTCGGCGGCGGCCAATGATTTCTCTTTTCCACCATTAATACAATCTTCAAATTTAAAGAGTGACTGACGGACGGGATTAGAGTACGAAATGTGAGAATTGTCGACAAAAGTTATGTTTTTGATTCCCCACGACTTCAAATTCAAACAAATTAAAATAGTTTTTACTTTTTGTTAATAACAACTTTTTATTTAAGTGTTTAATACCATTAATGCTCGGCCAACATAACAGCCCAGAGTTCCAGAGCCTAAAATAAGGCAATTCGTTCCCCAAATATTTTCTAAATCGAGTGAAGGAATTAAACGCCATCGCATTAGTTTCAGATTTAAGTGAACAGCATTTTCAGCCAAACGTGTCGGGTCTAACACTGAACTTAAATCAACGGTTCGGGGAAGTAATTTGTTGTTTTCATTCTTTTCCCACCCGACACATTCAATAGAATCGATGTCAGGCACAGCACTCGATTCCAATTTTATATTAAAAAGTAAACTATTTTTTACTGTTTTTCCTCGAAATCTTATAGCAAGAACTGAGCAATAATCGAGTTTCAATTTATAAGAAATTAGTGCCAAGTAGTTTCTGAGCGGCCAACCAGGGTATTCTTCATGACTACTGGAATCACAAAAAGAAAAATAAATCTGAAAAAAATTAATAATAATTAATATATTATAAACTGAAGCGATTAGTTTCTCATTTAGAACTACGAAATCATATCACATAAGAAAAACAGCCAAAGGTTTAAACCAAAATTAGCTTAAATACCATCAGTTTATATAAATATCTTATTATAATTTAGTAAATTCTATGAAACAAATATTTAAAATACTTTTAAATAATTAAGAACTGAAATGTTTTTATTGAAAACCTCTCACTCTTAAAGTAATTAAAAATATTAGAGACACATATAAAGTCAATATTAGGAATGGATAAAAGAGCCCATCCCTAAGGGCTATAAGTAGGGTATTTTGAAAATCACTAAATTTGCCTAAAAATACATAATCAGTTTTAAACTGTTTGCTCTTAACTAAAATTTCAAAAAGTTTTTCATAAAATTTAAAAAGAAATAATAAATTAAAATAATTTAATAATAAATTAAAATCACAATTCAATAACTTTAGTCACCTTTACGTTTGTTTTATCCTTTAAAACAGAATATTCTTCAAACGAATGAACAGTTATTTCTGATTCACTGATCAAAACTAAAAAATATGTTTCGTTTATTTCATTGAATTTGGTTTCGATTTGTGAATACAATTTATTGACCTATAAATGAATTTTTTAAAAAATTATTAATTAATAAACAAAAAGTGAGATATACTTAACATTTTGTTCGCTCCAAATATTAGACAAAAGTTTAGGTGAATCACAACATAAGTAAGTCTTTAATGGAAAACAAAGAGCCGGAAATGCAAACCAATAATAAAATTTATATTTCTTTAAATCCTAAATGAGTTGTCATTTAAAACATTTAAAACTTATTTTTTAAATGAGACAACACTTACGGCAAACACTAAAAGCAAAAACTTTGATAATGACTTCGAGATGTGATCAACAAATTGGCCGTCGATTATATCTCTCCAAATCTGATTACAATTCACTTATAATTAAATCAATTTTTAATTTATTGCAAATCAATACTTGTTTTCCCATTTCGTTAATTAATTGTTTTTTATCTCTATTAACAAAGTCTTCATAAGTATTGGTTACAATCAATTGTCCAAACATTTTATGAGTCTCTTTAGTTGTTTTGTTGTCTCTAAAAATATGACATTTAATGAGATATTAAACAATAATTGATTTAATTGATTCACATTTGGAACGACTCGTAATCGATGTTTAAAATTGGTTTTAAATTTTGTGATATATCTGTAAAACACTTTTTAATAATGAAATTAAGTTTAGTTTTAATATTTTCAAACCATTTCTAAAACTCGCGATTATATCAATTGGTTTGTCGTCTAATTTAAATGAATCCAATTTTTTGTTGGACAACAAATGCCAAAACCCGACATCAATTACAGATGAAAACGGAAAGTATTTTAAAGTTTTCAACTCTTCTGAACTCATATTTTAATTGAATTTTGTTTAAAGTTTAGTAAATTTCAATGGAATTCAATTATTTTTGTTTACAAAAAAATTGTTTTGTTTGTAAACAATTTAAATCTGAAACACCTTTAAGTTATGTGACGTCACAAACCTTTACCACAAAACTGTTCATAAATTCAGTTATATTGTGAAAAACCTAAAATTGGAGTCCAAACTATTTAACAGAATTTATTGAAATAAACAAATGTTTGAAATATAAATAAATACATAAAATTTTTAATAAGTGCTAATAAATTACTGTTGATATCATATTCTCCTCTTAAACGACTGGTTAAGACTGAGAGTGGACTCAATCTTCAGTCGGCAGTGAAAAAGTTAAACGAAGTTACGTTTGTTAACAAAGTATTAGAGTATTAGAGTGTCTGCAAAATATAATAAATAATTTATAAATTTTTATTTGATTTAAGAGTGAAATTATATTTTATTGAATTTTCAAACTTTTATTTTAGTGAAGGTTTTTCTAATTTGTGTCTATAGGGCACAGGTAGAGGACAGGGTAGAGGACTCTGATGTCCCGCCCTATGAAAGCATCGAAGCATAGAATAAGTGTATATTTAGTCCAATATATGGTCCAATGAGAAGAGAACTGACAACTTGTGTTTATTACTGTTATTTGTTTCCACTGTTTGGCAATCATTGAAAACAGCGTTTAATTTAACTTAAATTGCGATTCAATTCAACACTAAATCTATTGTTTTCACAACGAATTCAAATCTGAATGTTTTGACAATTAAATCATCGAATGTTTTGGATTTCATATCATTTTATATAAATTTGTTTTGATTTGTGTTTTACTTTCATTAGAATTCTGTTCATTGAATTAATTAAAGTTTGAATTAATAATTATATGAATATTAATGCCTTTCCTTCAGAATTGACTTATATTTGAATTTTTCTTAAATTTTGTGATATTTTCCACGTTTTGAGTAATTCATAGATTTTTAGTTATAATTAATTAATTGTTATCAACGATTGAAGTGAATGAAAAACTGATTATAATAAGAAAGATATGGAAGACTATAAGTTTCTCTTTAAGATTGTTTTAATCGGAAACGCGGGGGTCGGCAAGACTTGTCTCGTTAGACGATTCACTCAAGTATTCATTTATTAGTTCATTCAAGTCATGTCTTCTATTGATTGTGTGTTCACTCTTTTTAGGGTGTATTCCCCGGAGGACAGGGCGCCACCATTGGAGTCGATTTCATGATTAAAACACTTTTAATTAATGGTATGTTTTGGTTGTCATTCAAAAATATTTTATTAAACCTTTAATTACACTTTCATTGATTTCAACAAAATTTGCAAAACTTTCTAATATTATTCACTCTTTTTAATCGCAAATCAAAAAAAAGAGATAAATTTTTAAAATTGTTTTAGTCATTTGCAATAAATGTTTGCAATTTTGCTCAATTGTTCTAGGATATACATAGATAAATAGGATGTGGATGAATAATATCTATTAATATATATTTTTTTATTGTTTCCTTTTTAAAAAGTTTCCTTATTATAACTCATTTTCATAATAAATGAATGATATTTTTGAATATTTTAAGTAAAATCCAAACAATTAATAAAATGATTACCTCTTATTCAAAATATCTAATATTTGTTAACTTCTATCGATTGCCTTCTATTACGTAAAATAATTTTTTTTATGTTATTATATCTCATAAAAGATAACATATTTGTGTCGCAAAATTATTTTTTTAATGTTTAATTAAAAAAAACCTTTATTTCATTGAATTTTTCTTATCTTTAATCTTTGTTAATAGAGACCTCACGAAAAGATATAAATTTCTTCATTATTTTCAATTAAATTTAATGTAAAACTCACGAAACAGTTTTATTGAATCAAATTTCATCAAAAGTTTGTTAACAAAATACTGAAAAAGTAATAAAAAAAATCAGTCAAAAAAAGACACAAAAGTGGTTTATTTCTAACTAATTGTTTTCATTAAAACTTTCAAATTTCGTGATATTAAACAATCAAATGATGATATCATTTGATTCATTAAATATTTATGTTTTGATTTGAAATATCGGTTTATATTATATTTATATAAAAATAAGAGTTTTATTTGAAAAGTTATTTATAAAATGATAATAAATTCAATCTTAAAATAAAAATTCAAATCAATCGTTGGATGAGTCATATATTCTTGTCTTCAGGCAATTATTGATTCCATTTCATAAGAGAATTGATTTTAAATTCTAATACTTTTGAATTGAGTTAACTTCCATTAGTTTTTAGTGAACATCACATCTATTATTTGGGTCTTTATATTCACATATATATATATCTTATTTTCAAGAGTTTTGTATTTGAAAATCCATTTCTAATAATAAGTTTATTGATTCAAAACATTGTTTTTGAGGTTAATAGCGGTTCGGTTCAGTCGAAAATTGGGTTAACTTTACTCATGCGATACAAAGACACAAAAGTTTTGTCGACAGAAATTCTTTTATTTCAAACAATTTGAGTAAATCCTGTTTTAAATAAATTAACAAAAAATATTAAAAATTCATATTTTTTTAATTATAATTTATCGCAGACAGTAATTCACTTTTTCATAACTCATTTATAAGTTCATCAAACTTTCAGATTCTTTTTATGTCAAAAATACTCGTTTTCTCATTATTTTGATGTTTTACTGATTCATACATAACAAGTCTTTGTGTACCTATTCTTCTGGGTTTCAATTCAGATGATTTAAACCAATCAGAAGATAACGAAAACTGTTTGATATTATGTCTTAGAATTAATTATTCACTAAATGTGTACTCATTTTCCTTTTGATTGTCACGATTTAATGGACGTCTAATTCAGAAGTTTCGCTGTTTTTCTTCTCTATAGATATCATACAATCAAATCAATCACTTTTTGGATATTTTTTGGCATTAATATCAGATAATAAATAGTTTTATGTATTTACTTATTTTATATCCTTTTTTTACTCAAAACTTGAAATAGAATTCATTTTATCGAAAAATTTTCTTAAATTGAATCAAATCTTTTCTCACATAATATTATTAATGAATATCTTATATACTTTGAACTTAAGTGTTGTTTGCATTTTATTCATATAAAACTGAATTTTCTATTTTTCAACTTTGAATATGTTATTGAACTTCAATTTGAACGATAACTTCAAAGAAGTCTTTCATTCAATTGATATTTTTCTTGATTTTCATCCAAAACATTTGATTCTATATATAAAAGTGACTTCAAAACTATGATTTGATAGGAATTCCTAAAAGTAATTATCTTTAATTAAAGTTTTTATCATTCAATTATAAGATAATCGATATCTGTTTAAAGATCAGCGAATGACCAAAACATGTAATATAGGGGACTCTTAGCTCTTCATATTTGTTTTGCCAAAAACAAAGTTTAGTAATACATCGAAACAAATGATCTGAAAATGGATTTAATTCGATAATTACTGATGAGATTGTCGTAAGGCATGCAATTCATTGCAATCCATTTGATTAAAAGTTAACTGAATTACATTCATTGCAATCAATTTATATTTTGCATCGTTTCTAATAAACTCGTTTCACATCTCATTTGCAAATTGTAGGCCAAAGAACTTCTTAAGATTTCTTAATAACAATTCAATGTTTCATTGATTCCTTTTATTTCAAATTATATGAAATCAATGGTTTAAGAGAATCTGTAATTTAGTCAAAATAACATTTTATTTGACAACCATTTGACACTAAGAAAACCTTTTTTTTATTTTCATGTGAATTGTGTCATACTTTTGGTTGACATTTGACTTAATAGTTAGCGTAACGAACATTAAATTTGTATTTCTTTTAAATTAAGGTTCGATAGTTTACTCAACACTTTTATATGACTTTATTTTACTTATATTTTTTTTGTTCAAAAGTTTTTCGACAATAAAATTCAAATTTTAAATAAAGACATTTATGACAATCCTTTTGACAGGAGTTATGAAATAAATCATTTCCTTATTTAATGCTTTATAAGTTATAAATTATAACAAAGAAAAGCAAATATTTTTTTTATTGGTTATAAAAAAAACTTTTTATAATTCAGTTTATTCCCTAAAATTCTTTGTTTTATATTTTAATCTATTAAATGAACTCTATTTGTCTAAAATCCTATTAATTTAAAACTATTTTCGTGTTATATAAGACACATGATGTGAACCCATCGTATTTTGGGTCACTTTTCTTAAGTTTTAAAAAACTATTTTCAATTATTTTAATTTTTATTAGCTATTCGTTCACTTTTTTTTGTCTCTTTTAAAACCTTTTCAACTATTTTAAGAACATTTTATATAAAAATAAAGTTTTAGAGGACAACACTTTCGTGGGTTAATTGAATTTTGGTTTATTAGTCTATATAATATAATAGACTATTATATTGTTACAGAATTACAGTTGAAAATCGATAGTATTAACCTAACCTGAGATCAGTTTTTATTTAATATTATCAGAGATGGCTAAAGGGGGTATTTCAAAATACCCCCTGAGACGAAAAATCTTGAAAATACCCCCTTGGATATATAAGCCTTTTCAATATAAACCTTTAACATTTACGTCTATGGACAAGCACTAGGTCTATTGAGGTTTTTTTGGTCCAGGGTTGGGTATACCCCCTGGGAGCGGCCGCCTTTAGCCGCTTTAATATTATCTGTTAGTTAACACAATCGGTCGAACACTTGTTTATGCTTTCATTTAAAGTATTTTATGTTTAAATGGTTAATAAATCAGTGATTCTTCAAAGTTTAGATGAAATGTTTATGTTAACATTTTTCGTTTCATTTTATTTAAAGATTCATTAAATGATGTTTTATTCAAACAAAAAAATGTAAACATATAATCGTCTAAAATGAGTCGACAGAGCATTGATTACTATACGAATTCTCATTTTCTTTATTAATATCTATTATCCATAAATTTATTTCTAATAAATAAATGATTTATAATTTCTAATTCATAGTTGTTTTGAAAATCAACGTTCAGAATATGAATGAGTTAAGATATGTCTACAAATGCTTATACTTTTAGATTTCAAATTTAACACAAAAATAGGGATTAACTTATTATTATTCAAAACTTTTTTATTATAACCATCAATCGGAATTTCTATAGGCTAAAATATATGCAAAATTGCTTGCTAAAAAGTATGTGCAAAATTATTTTGACATTTTATACATTTTAATACTAAAGGTTACTAGATTAGAAATAG
>JAQFZM010000968.1:0-22550 GCA_034695785.1 Galumna obvia | reverse complement strand
GGTTTTGTGAAATAAATGTAAAAATAAAATAAAGGAAATAATGAATAAAATTAATTGATTTTGAATTAAAATTACGCCAAAAATGAAAACAAATGTCGGAATTTTTAACAAATTGTATGAAAAGAAGACATAAATAGACGATAAACACAATGAAACCAATGATCGAACTCACGAGTAAAAGGTATTGCTTTCGACCAATTATACCAAAGAGACCGCATAAGTGGCCGACAATTATTATCATTAAAACCATAAGTTTTGATTAAAATGTAAAACAAATCGAGATTTTCCTAATAATTAATTTATATTTAAATTAAATTTCCTTAAAATGAATTCAACCGTTAATTAAAAGTATTTGAATTTCAAACAAAACAATAAAAGATATCAAACCATTACTTAAACTTTTCTTAATCTCAGACTAATGGCAGAACCGAATGAAGAGGAAAGTGAAGAGAAACAGAATTTTGAAGTATTTGAAAATGAATTCGAAGAATATATGAAATCCTTCAAATGGCCCATCAATGAAGAAGAACCGGGTTTTCCACAAACCAATAAACCAGACAATGATGATGATGAGGACAACCCTGTATTAGTAAAACAAGAAGAACCTCAAAAATCCATTAATGTGACCACAGGTTTAGCCATGTTTGCAATGCATCGAAAGATTCAGAAGAAGGCTTTTATTCTTCCAAAAGTGAATCAATTAAAAGACATATTTAAAGAGTTGTCTAAAGAACAACAAAAACAATTTTTCGGTGAATTAAAGGTAGAGTTTCCACAATTGAAAGAAAAAATAGATCCAAATCTTCAGCGTTTTAATGAATTCGTTGATTTTATGAGACAAAAACTTCCGAATCTTATGAAAATACCTCAAAACCCTCAAAACCCTCCAAACCCTCCAAACCCTCCAAACCCTGAGAATGATGTTAACCAAGAAAACGATGAAGAAGAAAAAAGTGACAAAGACAATGACAAAGACAACGACAATGTAAAGAAGTCAAATAAGTTCACTCTTCGAATTGATGGAAGAAATATATTGGAAATATTGAAGAGAGGAATCAAAAACAATACCGAAAGCGAAGAATTGCGTCATTTGAAGACATTAATGTCAGGCAAATCATTACCGCCGCCAATATCTAAAAGAATGCCATCAGTACTTCCCAGTAGAGGAACGGCTTATTTAGAAGACTTGAACTTAAAGATTGTGGCACTTCTTTGCAAGAGATTTACATTTCAGGGACTTTTGATATTATCCCGAATATCAAACAAATGGAGTCCTATATTTAGTTGTCTTTTCTTCGATTATTCTCTTCTCTGGTTTTCAAATGAGAATCACAACGAAAGACGATTTCTACCGATTGAAGACTGTTGTGAGGAATGCCATCATATTATTAATGAGGAACCGGTCATTAGAGTAAATGTCAATCGTTTGACATCACTTATAGATAGTGTCCTCTTAAATACCCGTAAATTAAAGTGTTTACGGCTCTACAGATTCCAAATCGAAAGTATTCTGGTTTTCACGAAATTAAAGCAAAACTGTCCCGAATTACAACACTTGGATCTGACCGAAAGCTATGGGTTCACACTTTTTGTCATCAAAGAGATGTGTATTCATTTTTCTCATTTAAAACATCTGATTCTCACCGCAACTGATTTGACTGAAGAAATGTTGGATCAAATTCTATTAAATATGGGAGAAATACTAACCCTTGCTATCGGAGGAACTTATATTACGGGAGAATCGTTTAAAAAGTTACCAAGAACACTCAAAAGATTGGATATCAGATGCTGTCCTAATCTAAAGACTAGAACTCTCATCAATTTTCTTCAATTTTCAGGAGATATTCATTTACAACATCTGAAGATCGATGGCTATCAAAACAAAGAAATTTATCGTAAAATTTGGACTTTTTATAAATCATCTCTACTTTTACTAGAAGTGAATGATAGCCCGAGAGATCCGTTTACTGTAGAGTCATATATATTTGAAATACCATTAATGAGTGAATTACAGGCGTTGAAAGTCGGAAAAAATGTCATTTTTGAGGCCAAAGTTTTTGACAATTTAGTCAATTCGTGTCCAAACATTATATCATTTACGATGAAATTCGATGTTTACGACAAATACCGGTTCTCTGAAAACAATTTGTTGCAAATCTCAATAAAATGGCCAAAACTTGAGTACTTATATCTCGACAAATGCCAGGTTTTGGGCATAAATTTCATGAAATCACTCCAAACACTTCCAAAACTCAAATATTTGAATCTCACGGAAAGCTCTGAACTCAAAGATTATTATATGTCAGAACTTTTGCCAAAATGTGTGAAGCTCAATTTTATCGTCTTAGACAGATGTCTCAATTTGGGAAAGAGAACTCTCGAATCGGTCATAAATATGGCACTAAAGTCTTCACAACTATTGAAGATATCAATGATTGGATGCAATTTTCAGAGCATTTATTATTTAAAAGCAAAACATCAGCCAAATATACAAATCACTTATTCCAGTCTTTTTGGGAAACGTTATGTCAGTTTCAATGGCGAGCGGACACAAATCGGAAGATTAGATAAGATTTCAGACTTTTTAAAAGAATATTGAATTCAATTGTTTTAATAAAAATGTATTCAATTTTTACACTAAAATTATAAATAAATTTCATTTATATTTCAAATTTATGTCTTTTTATACAAATACTAAGAGCTTTCAATAATCAAGTCTTTAATTTCTTCTTTTTTAATAGAATTACCATGATAATTAAATTGCAATAAAATATTAAACAAATATTACAAGAATATATTTATAGAATTAGATGAATAAATAAAAAAATATGAAAAATTGAAGTATTTTTGAGAAATTAAAGCTCGAATATAAATAGAATATAAATAGAATTTGTGGCAAAAACTCAATTATTGACTCAATTATTGGTTCTCATTATTGACTCAATTATTGGTTCTCATTATTGACTCAATTATTGGTTCTCATTATTGACTTCATTGTTATCTTCATTGTCCTCATCGTCTTCGTTGGCGTTATTCTCATTGTTTTGGTCGACATTCTCTTCAAAATTTAAATAACTTTTGAGAAGATCTCTTAATTCATCGATGGCTTGTTTGCGACCGCCGGGAGATGTTTCATAAATACATTCCCTTAAGAGGTCGTCCACATTCTCTTTATCCTTATTTGGCACTGATTTTAAAAGACCTGATTTTAAGGCTTTGTTGTGATTTTCTTCACCGGAAAATATATTGCGACAAATCATTGCATACATATGTTGTCCGTAATAGAGTTGGATTTGTGAGCACTCGAGTGACGGCAAACTTGAGTTTGTGTTGAATGCATTCAAAAACCTCTGATGAAAAGTATGAAAACAGGGCTCATTACAGACTTGACTGTGCAATAATGACTGCCCAGAACGGAGTATCTGTTCATCAAATAAACTCTTGTCGATGACAACCATTTTGTCAATATTTAAGAGTAAGACTTCGCCCTCACTGTTCACCGCAAATGAATCAAATGTGAGTTCTGTCTGTAAATAATACCAATTGGGATCTTCTTCTTGCAAGTCATCGATCAATTGTATTATCTGAATGGCCAGACCTGCGATCAATTCAAATCCTTTTTGATCTTTAATAAATTGATCCAAACTCTGATAATCTCCATATAAAACAAGAGAACGACCACAAACTCCTGAAATGAGTCAAATATTATATATATTAATAAAATGAAAGATTAGTTTTAGAATTAGTTATTAGTAATAACTTAATACTAACCCTTTAGTTTAGGAATTTGTAGATCAGACTCAGACATCATAACTATTCTATGATTGACATAAGCCGGAAATGATAACAAAGAACTTAAAAGATAACTTTGTTCCGACAAATCCATGAATTTATCACTATTTATATCAAAACTTTTTTGAAGTAATTGGAGATACTTTTTGGTCGCGCACTGAGAAAAAGTGGACTAAAAAGTGGATAAATTAATTAAAAAAGTTATTATTCTTTAATTAGTTTTGGAGAATACCTGCAAAACACTATCATTTTGTGGACTATTCTTTGTTTGTCTATTAATATATCGAAATAATTGCCGAAACGTTTCAATTGAAAACAAATCGGTTTTCGCGGCGAAAGAGTTGCGAATCGCCAAAGAATTATCACAAGAGGACACACTTTGAGAAGCGTTTCCACAAATTATTGACTCCAATTTCAACCATTTCTCAGAGGATTGACTCAGAAGTGTTAGCTTTTGGTTAGTATTCTTAATCACTGCTCTTCTATACCACAAATCTGTTCCAAAGATAAATAATTATCTAATAATCATCTCAAAGACCAGAAGATGACAAAAGAGTACCGCTTAGAATATAAGGTGTATTAATGACCAGAAGTTTTGTTAGAAATGTTGAACAATAATCAGTTCCCAAACAAATGTCACATTTCTTCAGTTCTGTTAATTCAATGAGTTTTTTGTCGTAAATGCCTTCGATGTCTATCGTAATACTCGAGTCAATAGTTGTCGGTTTACTAATAAATCCAATACTACTCTCTTTATGAGATTCTTCGAGAAGTCTTTCATTGAATGCCAACAAATGATCGTTAAATTTCTTGTGGTTTAAATACAAAACAATAATTAAAAGACATAAAAGAAAAATAACGAAAACTTTTCGCCTCCAAAACCTTAATGTCATAATAACTCGAGATTTAGTCACACTTTGAGACACGAATCAGATGTTATTCTTAGATAGGGATCAGACCAATAAACAGATCATTAGACAAACTATTCTTCACATAATTTTAGTTTATTTTTACCCAAAATTGGGTTCAAAAACCTTTTGTTTATAAACACAAGACTTCTTGATATCACATCCATTGGAGTCTTCAGATGGTTTTCACCATAAAATTCAATGATATTAACAGATAAATCGTTATTATATTATCGTTATTATAATAATACTTAAATTACAGTTAAAATATTTATTTGTTTAAAAGAATTGAAAATAATTTTTTATTAAACAAAACAAAACGATTTGAATTAAATGACATTTTAATGACATTTAAGACAAAATAAAGTCTCAAAACTTAAGTTTTTATAACAAGAATTCAATTTTAAACAATTAATGGATTAGAGATTGAATTCATTAATAATTATTTAATCTTTAATTTATTTATTGAATGTATTTTTCGCGGAATCTATTGTTTGGTTTTTGTGATGACATCTGTTGTATCAAAATAACACTATAGAAAGTGATAATATTAATGACCATGATCAATTAATAATTTGAATTTTGAATAAACTCCAGATTTTAAGCATTAATTTGTAATTCAAATTATTATTGATATTAACTTTTGGTCGATTAGAAAAGATCCTAGGACTATTAGTGTTGCGTCAAATATAAAGTATTTGTAATTTAAAACAATTTTGGATTAAATTATAGTCAATGATTGTATTGATTTCTATTGAATTCTAAAACAATTAATTTATATATTTTTATTTTTATAATGTTTTTTATATAATTTGAATAAAGAGTTAAAACTAAAGAATATTTTATTGAGTTTTTTAAGGAATAACAGAAGGAATGAATGAAAAGTGATTTTGAAATATATTTAAATGAATTGAAATAAAGGATTAAAAATTGTTGAATAGATTCTTGAAATCGAGAATTAGTTTTCTTTCAAATATTCGATAAGATTTTCAATTCTTCCGATTTTAGTTCGCTGTCCGTCAAATGTTGAATACTTTCTGGAATTTTTGATGGAATAAGTGATCCGTAAGTTTTTGGGCAATAATTTTGATTTGAGATAAGGAAGATTACTTAGACCACATTTGAGCATGGACACTTTAAACAGATTTTCCGAATTAAGCTTTGCTTTCAAAATGATTGCATCGATGGTAGCCTTTCCTAAATTATGACAGCCATCCATAACAATAGTCTTTGCGGTTGTCTTTCTAATAAAGTCTGGAAACGACTGATCGTTGAGACGAATGCATTCCTCGACATTTAAATAATTTAAATGACTTAGTTTTGATATCGAAATACTAAATGCATTCTGTGCCGCTGGACATCGAATTATCTCAAGTCTCTCGAGTAGTGACCAATGGCGGCCAATTAGGGCCAAATTATCGTCAGACAAATGACGATCGCCGTAGTGTTCAAATTGCATAGAAAACGATCGAATTTGACCACAAAATGTAAAGAGTTTTGAGAGTAAAGTGAAATTCACTGCAACTCTTCGTCCAAATGTTAATGACTGTAAGCCATGAAATCTATGGATACCACTATTTGAGGAACCAATAACGAACTCTTCCGCTCTCAAGACTCGATCATAAAATTGGTTTAATTCAAACAAAATAATATTTGGAAATTTTCGGCCTAAAAGGTCGTACAGTTCGGGACAAAAGATGGGATCCATTTTTAAATGTAATAATCTATTTATTCGAGTCTTTCTGAGGAAATCGAGTAGAGTTTCCCTTTTAATCTTAGGACAGCACCGAATATCGAGCCGTTTGAGACAATGGGGTAATTTGATGAGTGATGTGCCATCAATTAAAGTAGAGCTCACATCCAGTGTTTGCAGATTTTTGAGTCTTTCTAATAATGAATTCAACATTTCTTCGTTTAAATTTGTTGAACTCAACAATAAGTGTATAATAAATGGGAAGAGTTGTGTCAATTCTATAATTACATTGAGGTTTAGGTTAAAGGATTCGGTCAAATCAAAGTGCTCTAAATTAGGACAACTTTCGCTCAATTTTTGTATATAAACGACTCGATCCAATTCAAACCTATAAAGTCTTAAACACCTAAGATTTCTTGTTTTGATGAGTACTTCATCGATAATCCTATAGAGGAAAACATTGGCCATAACTCTAATCACTGGTTCACTCATTATCTTTGGATGACATAACTCACAACAGTCTTCAATCGGTAGAAATCTTTGAGTATTCTTTTCTTCATTACTGAACCACAAATAAATTTGTTGATTAAAGTAATTTTGTTGAAGAATTTCTTCCCAATAAGTGTTTGATAACGACAATACTAACTGTCCCTGAAATGTGAACCGGTCAAATAATAAGAGAAGCTCATCCCTGTTCATGTCATAAACTTGAGCCCTTCCATAAAAGGGTTTGGGCGGTTCCGGTGGTTTGTCTGGAGTTACTAATTGTTGTCCGCTTAACAACTTTTTGATGTTTCGCATCGCAAAGAGTTCGTTATGACTTTGAAGACCACTCTTTAGAATATCGGATAAATTTGTTTCTTTAAATCTCTTCTTTTTAAGTTGTTTTTGTCTAATAAGTTCGCAGTTGTCTTCTTCTTCTTCACGATTTCTTCGTAACATATATTCATCCAATTGTTTGGATCCGTCATCAGTTCGTAAGTCAACGAATAAACCGTTATTCAAATCAACTAATTCTTGAAAAATGTCATTGTTGAAAATCACATTTAAAAGTTCATTAATTTGTTCCTTTTGTTGGTTTTCTTCCTCTTCTAATTGATTGGCCACTCCTTGTGGTAAATCTTCATTATTGTTGTCATTGTTTGGGGTATAAGTGAATTGTGGAAAGGCCTCTACCAAATTCTTTAAAAAAGCATCTTGCTCACTTTGACCCATTGCATTAAAAACCTCTCTCATAGATTTGGGATCGATTTGATTTCGTGGCTCTAAATTCTCTTTCAATGGCCTATAAATTGGAAACTTTGGTAGAGTTTCACCCATTTCTTGTTGTTCTTCGCCCAACTCTGGCACCCATTTGGGTTGTCTTTTAGTTTTGATTTGCTTTTCTTCTAAATATTCCCTGAACATTTTATCATTGAAGTGAATTAATTGTGGAAAACCAGGTTCCTTCTCATTGAGAGGTCTACGGATGTGTTCATACATCTCTTCATTCACTTCATTGTATATTTTTTCCATCTTTTCTTCTAATAGTTTATTGTTTTTGTCTTTATCGACATCAAAAGTATCATTTTCTGGGACTCTAAACAAAACGTATTCATTTGAGTCTTCGTCTTCCTCTTCAACTTCTTCGGAGGCTTTGGATTTAGAGTTAGTCTGAAGGGAAGAACTGACAAAATCTGCACTTTCATCACTTTTCTTGTTGAACCACTTTTCCTTCTCCATCTCCTTCTCTTTCATCTTACCCTTATCCAATTTATTGTTTTTCGTTTTCTTTTCCTTACTTTCTCTGTGTTCTCCAATAATAGCATTAACACTTTCCAAACCCTTCTCATCCTCTTCAGCCATTATTTTAGCCATTTCTTCTTCGGGCTCTTTTTCGTCGTCAGACATGTCTTTACTTTCAATACAAACTTTATGTCAATTAATTTGTAAATAGTTTTGCAAATATTTTTTCAAACAACTCTTTTAAGACTAAGAACTTAGAATAAGATTCAAATTTATTTCAATTGACTTTAATTTTAAAATTATTTGTGATATTTAGAAACGGTTTAACTTTTAAATTATATTTATTTAAAAACGCGATTAAAATATATACTAAAACAAAGGTTTTGTTTATTGAATGAAATTATAATTAAATTTATGAATCAAATTATTTTATTTAATATCAATTAGTCAGTAGTACTGATAGTACTATGACTCATAGAGAATTAACCATGATAATTGATACAACATAATAAGTAGTAATGAAAAAATAATTAGTATTTTAATAATTTAAAATCATTTTAATTCACTTAAAAGTTATGCAAAGATTCAAAACTATTGTCAAACGGTTTTCATTTCATTTTTTTCTATTAATTTAAATGAATAACAAATCTTTCATAAAATCTTAGACTTTATTTCGATTTTTTAAAAAATTTAATGATTTCTCTTATTTATTCTTAAATATATTATTTTTAGTATTTAAAAGCTATGAATGTTTTATTCCGAAACAAATATGTTTTAAATGGTTACCAATCCTTTAAAAGTCATAACACCATTCAATTGATTCCAAAACAATTGAATGCATTTCAAAGAGTTGTTAACAGAAAATATTCGTATTCCACGGGTTTAATACTATTTAGTCAATTCGGGCCATTGGCTGCCATTATCTTCGGGCGAATCATTCAGAAAGATTGGCCTCAATTGAGATATTTTAACCAAAGAGTTTTAATCGATTTTATTAGGAATTATAAATGGAAAGTATTGCCTGCATTGGGTCTGATTGGGGGCACTTTCATAACTATTACATATAAGTTTAGAGAAGAAACTCCGTTCACAAAACGACAACGATTTGTAGTACTCAATAAACAAAATGTTGAAGACATCAGTGAAATGATATACAAATTGATTATTGAATCAAATAAAAATCAAATCCTTTCTTCGGATCACATAATTAGTAAAAGAGTTAATCGAATTGTTAACAGACTTTTAGTGGCGAACAAACATTTGACAGATATTTCCGACAAGAATTGGTCGGTTTATGTGATTAGAGCCTCGAATGTTGCCAATGCCTTCGCTTTGCCCACCGGACAGATCTTTGTCTATACCGGACTCATTGAAGTTTGTAATAACGACGACCAAATAGCAACCATTTTGGCTCACGAGTTATCGCATACACTTCTGATTCACGGAAATGAAGTGGTAATGAAGTGATAATCAAATATTACTTTAAGTTAATTTAATTAAAATTCTTTGTGCAGATAAGTCGAGAGGTTTGCAATGATTTAATTCATTCGTTTGTTGTAATGCTTTTATGGATTCGATTGAAAGCAATTCGTGCACTCATTTGGACACTCATTACTCGTTTTGCATCGGAATGTCTTTTAATTTCTCCTAAAAGAAGATTAATTGAAACGGAGGCAGACTTTGTAGGCCTGACATTAGCCGCTCGGGCCTGTTATGATGTTCGAGAGGGCAGTGCTTTTTGGATGAAAATGTTTGCCTTTGAAGAACGTAATAAAAAGGATAATAATAATAATAATAATTTATTTGGAAATATATATAAATGGTTTAATCCTTTTTCAACACATCCTCCAAATGAATTGAGATATGAATTAATGGATTCATATATGAATTCTATGATTAAATTAATGGAATGTTATAATTGTCCCAAACTATCAAAGATTGATCCGAGACATTCCATCAAAAGAAGAATTTTGGACTCAAATATCTTTCGAAACGATTAGAATATTTTTGAGAAATTTTATGCATAACTTTTAAGTGAATTAAAATGATTTAAAATTATTAAAATACTAATTATTATTGGAATAGAAAACTTATTCCATTTTCCACTCCCTTTTGGAGTCCGGTTTATATTTGTATGAATTCCTTAAAACAAAATTTTTATTAAAAATTTTTTTAATGAAATCAATTCATTAGAATTTAATAATTGAAATGAAATGTATTAATGAATAGAAGTTAAATCATATAATTTCTTCAGTAAATTATTTTTTGAGAAGTCGTTGAATGGGATATCCATAAATGGCAGCCAAGAGAATAATGGCCAAGATATTACTAACGACCATAACGATAACCAGGGTCGTAGTATATTCATATTTTTCGAATTCAACGACTGTTTGGGGCCATTGATGGCTAATCTCTTGACCAGATTCTTGTTTAGCCACTCTCTCTGATAACTTGTTGTTGACTTCTCTTTTCTTTGTTTGTACCAATTGATCCAAATGATCCAATTGGTCCAATTCGTTGAGAACAGGTTCTTCTTCTGGAAGTCCCGTCCATTTGGTATCTCGTCTTGACTTTTGTCCTCTTGAATCGATTGAAGACAATATTATAAATAAGTGAAGAATCAAATAAAGAAAATGAGTTCTCTTTTTGATAATCATTTCAAACGAAATTTCATCGAATATTTAAAACTTAGTTTTTGACTCAAATTAACTCTAAAACTAAATTTCATTCCTTTTGTAGAAAAACTCAAGAATTAAGTCATTTATTTCACGCTTTTTATAATTGATTTAAAGTTTTCACTGAATTTGATATCGCGTTGAAGACAACAATTATTTTTGGTTTAAATACACAATTTATTTGATTATATAATTTATATATTATATTATATAATTTATATTATATAAGTTAAATAATTTATATCATTTTCATAAGAATTGTATGAAACGATAGAAAAAGAAAAAAGAAAAGAATGCTTTGAAATGAGTTAAGACTATGTTTTCAATAAAAAAAGAAACTATTGAAGTATTGAAGATATTAAAGATATTAAAGATTAAATGTTAAATATGATCCATATATTATTGACAAAAATAATCAAAAAGTTTTTAAAATTTATTTTATACTTATTTTTCAGAAATATATAGAATTTCTAGAAATTCAAATATATGACAGAATTATTTTAACATTGAGTACAGTTTAGACGAATATTTTGTAGACTAAAAATATGTATGATTTACGAGAGTTATCTATAGATTTAATTTGAATTGTTTTGTGAATGTTTTGAAGGCAATGTGTTTTTGATCAGAAAATAATAAACAAATTAATTAATGAAATGATTTACAGATAATTTCTCTAATTTTTTACGAGAAATCAATTGAATACTATTTGTAAAGTTATGCAAACATACAATAGTATGGATCAATTGATATCTGACGGTATGTGAAAACAATTACTCATTAATTAGTGTTTTGACAGCATTTGTCTGACCACTGATTAACTGATTGAATGATTAAATTATATTTTGTGTTAAATAATAGATTTGAAGGCATTTGAGCGCCGACTGATGGAAATCGTGTCACTGCAGAGGCCGACAACCCGTCGGTGGAGAGTTGTTCTCATAGTATCTTCACTGATGACAAGTTTTTCAGCGTATTATTGGTTAAATGACCCGAAAACGGCTCACATATCACTCATCGATTCTTTGATGAGTCACTACTTGTTTACCATTAATTGCGTTATTTTACTCATTCTCTTTGCAATGGGAATACATCGAAGAGTTGTCGCCACTTCTATGTATGACATAACAAAATATTTCATATAATTTACATTTAATTTAATTTTATTTAATTTTAGAATAATTTTAAGGACTCGCGAAGTATTGTCAGAGTTTGCGATGTCGTGCGATGACAACGGAAGGCTTATCCTTAAACCCCGTCAGACACCAGTGAAGAATACATTCGAACACTTGAAAATTTGACCCAAAATTTTAATTTTTTTGTTTTATTGTCTCAAATCTATAATCAAAATCAAATGTTTGACTCAAACAAAGAACTGGACCTCAAAAAGAACTCGAATAGAACTAAAACTTGAGATATGAGTCAACTTTAAGAGTTTTCTAATAATTATTTCGTTTCAATTATTCTTTACTTCACAATAATATAATTTATAAAAAAGAGTGCAAATCATATCTCAATTTTAAGCTTTTTTACTGAAACTTTACTAAAGTTTTTACATTTTATGGTTGAGTTCCATAAAATCTGTACATCACTTGGTTTGGTCTGTCATTGATTTTATTAATTCTTTGACTTATTTTCTTTGATTTACTCTTTATTTTGTCTCAATCTTTATCTTAAAACATATCTTCAATTGTTCTCAAAATGTGATAAATTATTTAAATATGATTTCAATTTTAATGAATTTTGTACCGACTTTTAGCTTAAGTTAATAATAATATGATTTAATTGAAAACTGGATTTTGTTGTAAACAATTGTAATATTTGTCGCCATTTGTTTAAAAAAGTTATTGTTTTCAATGGATAAAACTTTGAGTTTAATTAAAATTTAATAAATTTTTATTCAAAACATTTATAAGAAAAGAATAAATAATAAATAAAAAGATTATTAATGACATTCAGAATTAAATGAGCTTGGTTTCATATTAAATTTGTTATTTGTTGTTAAATAATAATGAGCATGGACATTATTCTAATGAGTTTTTCATCTTTTGTTTATTTATATTTTAATAAAAATAGAATTTCTTTCAGTTTTGAGTTTTTTTTATTAGTTTTTTCTTTAAAAATAAAACGATTTTAATTTTAGACTTAAATTATTTAAAAATTTAATTATATTTTTTATTAATATTAATGTTTTATTTTATTCGCTCACAACGAAAACATTAAGGGAGGGGAAACTGTCCAAGGCAGGATTTTCCTTTAAGCAAAATTCCTACCCTGAACATTTTTATCGCTTTCCTTCCCATATTTTATTTCGAATTTTGTTTAATTCATTTAATATCGTATATAAAACAACTGTTTTTACATAATTTTTCACTTTATTTTAATTTTTTAATAATTTTATAATTAATTCTAAAATATTAGTTTTAATTGTATTTTAGGTAAGTTTTAAATAAAAGTTGTATTAATTAATTTGTAAAACTCTTAATATATAATATTGATGTTTAGGTAATAGTTTGATAGTGTGAGGGTCATAGAGGAGGTCATTCTCTCAACACTTTCTAAAATATATGTCAAAAAACTTGTTCTCAAAAGTGTGTCAAACATTGAGTCAAAGACTTTGAATATGAGTTCAGTTGAGAGCGAAGTCTTAAATAATATATTTTGAATCAAAAGTTTTGCCAAAATTAGCACAAAATCCATGACTTTTGTTGAGTTGGACTCAAATCAAAGACTTATATTTTTTGAACTAAATTTTTGTTTTTATCGCCACAAATACAAAACAGATTCAAATGATGGCAACGAAGACAAAATACTCGGACTCGTTGTCAAAACTTCGGCACTCATTCGCTTCGGGAAAGACTAAAGACCTGTTGTTTCGCAAAAATCAATTAAAAGCTTTATTTAGATTTTTGTCTGAAAACGAATCACTAATTGTTTCGGCTCTCAATGAAGACCTCCGAAAACCTTCTTTTGAGACACGAATGGCTGAAATTGATTTTGTTCTCAACGATATCAGAGGACAACTCTTTAATATCGATGAATATGTGTCGCCTCAAAATGTGCCGAAAACACTGGTGACAATCGCTGACAAAGCTTTTATCCATTCAGAGCCATACGGTTTAGTCCTGATTATCGGTGCCTGGAATTACCCGATTATGGTTACTCTCAGTCCTCTGGTCGGTGCCATCGCTGCAGGTATTTAAACAATCCTTGATATGAGTTTAACTAAAAAAAAATGTCTTATTTAAAAGGAAATACAGCAGTAGTTAAACCCTCGGAGTTGTCGCCCTCAACGGCCAAACTATTCGCTGAATTACTTCCAAAATATTTAGATAACGATTGCTATCAAATAATATTAGGCGACGCCGAAGAAACCAAACAATTGTTGACCGAAAAATTTGATTACATATTCTTTACTGGAAGTAATAGAGTCGGACGGGTTATACATCAATCGGCGGCTCAACATTTGACTCCAACCACTTTAGAATTGGGAGGAAAGAGTCCTCTTTATATCGACGATTCTCTACCCAATATGGAGATGGGGTGGAGACGTGTCCTTTGGGCTAAAATGATTAATACCGGACAAACGTGTGTCGCACCCGATTATCTTCTCTGCACTGAAAGTGTCAAAAAAGATTTGATCCAAAGCGCGCCTAAAATTTTGAAAGAATTTTTTGGAGCGAATCCTAAGTTAAGTCCAGATTTTGGACGTATTGTAAGTAACCGACACTTTGAAAGATTAGAAAAATTGTTAAACTCTGGTAAAGCAATTGTCGGCGGAGACACTGATAAGACTGAAAGATATATCTCTCCAACTATTTTGGTCGACGTCTCTCCATCTGATCCCGTGATGTGCGAAGAAATATTTGGTCCGATTCTTCCGGTGATTGTCGTGAAAAACTTAGACGAAGCCATAGATTTCATAAACAGACGCGAAAAGCCGTTAACTCTTTATGTCTTTTCAACCATTAGAACAGTTATCGATAGGTTCCTCAATGAGACGTCCAGTGGTTCCGTCTGTGCTAACGATGCTATGGTTCACTTAGCCGTCGATACTTTGCCTTTTGGAGGGGTAGGCAATAGTGGTATCGGTGCTTATCATGGAAAGACATCTTTCGATACTTTTTCTCATCAGAAATCAGGTATTTTTAAGTCTAATGAAAGGTTTTATTCATTTATTTTATTCTTATTTCAAAATCATTTGTCAGTTTTGATTCGTGGCTATAATCCAGTGCTGGAATGGGTCAGTTCCAAACGATACCCTCCTTATAGTGATCACCATTTAAAACGTTTGTTGCGTTTAATTAAAAAAAGAAAGTCTTATATTCCTAAGAATTGTATCTATTATTTGACATTTTTGTTTGGATTCATTACATGTCTTCTCCTCAAAGAATCGGAGCAATACTTTTATACACTTTTTAATTGATTTCAAACATTTTTATTGAATTTTAAAATTTTTTATTCAAATAAAAATAAAGTAAATATGAATATCAGATAATATAAACTATTTGTTATACTTTTTAAAAATTTTATTTGAATAATTAAGTAAGTATGCAACTTTTATGAGCTAATTCCAATATTAACAACTATCCTATCAACTTTTAAGATCACTCAACATAAAGGTATCCCCTGAATAAAAGACTTAAATATTGAAAAAAATAATTAAATCTTTAAAAGTGAAAACAATTTTAAAAATATATATTTGTCTTTAAAGTGATTTTATTTATCTAAAAAATAACTTATATTTATCCCATTATTTGATAATTTGTGACTTCTTTTGATATCTCGAGTCTCGAGATTTTATTTGAAAAGAATATATAAAAGAGGAACAACTCTTCATATATTACGTTCAAACTATTCTTTCAATATATTTAACATTATTTCTGTTTTGTATTTCAATTGTTCATAAAAAACAGTGAAATCATAAAAACAAAAAAAGAGTTTTAAAAAATGTTTATTTCTTTAGAAAAATATAAAATAATGTGAAGAATATATCCTTCGCTAACTTATGTTGTAATCATCAGACAATTGTCGACAATATCTTAACTTTCTTTGAAGTCATTTGTGAATGTCTTTCAATTGTGATTTAATTTAAGTCATCGACAGAAATGAAGCGCTCTTTGAGTTCAATGGAATCCAATTGTAATTCATTGACAAAAGATTTAAATGGTTTGAATCCAATGAATGACAAAAGTCTCAGAAGAGTTGGACAATACGTCTTAGGAATGCTTTTGGGGAACAGTCCGGTCAAGAGTATTGTCCAGTGTTTGGCCCGAAAAGTAGGGGACACGGATTCCGATAGATTTTATGCCATAAAAATCTTAACTCTTGAGGACTCTTACAATGAAAGTCAAGACGACAGACAGGGAAAGATGTTATTACACACAGAATACTCACTGCTATCACTACTTCACGACCAAAAAGGTGTTATCCATCACTGGGGACTATTTAAAGATGAGGCCAAAGAAGAAAGAGAACTCTCAAACGGACACTGGATTTATACCGGAAATAATAAGAAGAGAATATGTCTGGTATTGGACTGTCTTTGGCCGCACGACTTCAGCCCAAAGTCTATTGATTTCGTAAATCTCCAGCATTTTGTTATTAAAGAGAAGAAATTACCGGAAAGGGATGCCCTCCGGATCTTCTATGAAGTGGTCAGAATTGTCTGTGATTTACATAAAAGAAATATAGTTCACAGAGACCTCAAACTCGGAAATATGGTCTTCAATAAGAGAACCCGAAGAATAACTTTAATTAATTTCTGTTTAGGAAAGCATTTGATTAATGAAAACGATATGTTGACTGACCAGAGAGGGTCTCCCGCTTACATCAGTCCCGATGTATTAAGTGGTAAACCCTATTTGGGTAAACCGTCAGACTGTTGGGCTTTAGGGGTTGTGTTATATACAATGCTTTTCGGTCAGTTCCCATTTTATGATTCTGTTCCGCAGGAATTGTTCAGAAAAATAAAAAGCGCCGAATATTTGATACCAAAAGAGGGAAGAATTTCAACGAATACCACTTCTATTATTAAAAGTTTATTAGTTTTAAATCCACGCCAACGAATGACAGCCGAACAGGTGTTGGACGCCTTACATACTTCACTCACGATATGGGTGTCCACTAAAAATACATTATCGCAGTTACAGGTCGTTCCAGATATCGACCAACAATTAAACACTACTAACGAACGTAAAAAAGAGAGCAAATCAGAGAAATTGACAGCTATTGAGCCAAACAAAGAGCAGCTCCAAAGAAATGACTTTTCCATTAATCAGATAATTCCAAAAGAGGTGAACACCCATCAGATGAGTTCTTCGATAAACATTTGGCACAAACATAACAAAATGCGGATAAATAGTGGTCGCATTAGAACGACACCAATCGGTACACTTCCGATAAGACGTATTGAAGCCGACGCTAAACCTCTAACACCCGAACAGATGGCTATTTATAATAGTTTACTCTTCAAATCGAAGGTAACTCAAAACAACTAACAGTCCAAACACTCGCATATCATTTATTATTTATTAAAAGCTATATTAAACTCTATATTCATATTAATAATAATATATTATTTATAAAAATTTAAGCATTTTTTGTGCAAAAATAAGCCTTTATTTTATTGAATATACATTTAATTAAATGCATTAGTTTTGAAAACATTACAAAATATATATTTTATTTTAATTTAATTTAAATGTCTATTATTAGAGTTAAAAGTTTGAGATCGAAGGCAACTTTTGTTTTGCCACAATTCATGTCAGCCCTAACCCTAAAACCAATCAATTTCTGAAAATAGGATTTTCAGTTTTGCTGACACTTATAAACCACAACTTATTGTAATTTCCATTTGAAAGGGCTTTCATTGAATTTATTTTATTTAAAATGAGTATAAAAATAGTGTAAAAATGAACTTTAAGTCAATTAATATATTTGAGGCGTTTGTTATGTTATTTGCAATACCTTTCATATATTGTGAGTTAATCTGATTTCCAGACCAATTGTGCGCTTTGTTTGCTTTATTCTGTGCTTACAATAAGAGTGGCTTTAAAAATCTCCGTCTGCGTGTGGTATTGGAGGCAAACCCTCTTCTCCCTCTCCGTAGTCACCCATTCCCATACCTCCGTAGTAATCCATTCCTGAAAAGGGATTAATTGTGTTAATAGCTTTGATTCGTTATCATTGAATGACAAAAAGGACGGACAGATTTAATGAGTCATTGATCATTGATCATGCTTAAATTGTCACTAAAAGTTCTTTGATAAGTTGATTACCGTGTGATCCAAAGGGTCCATAATTAGAGGCAAACTTAGCCATTTCGCACTGCATTTTGTAAGGTTTTACCATTGAGTTCATATCTTCGGGATCGTAGTGTTTGTTTTCGTCTAACATTCCAGAGAAGCCGTGACTACTTCCCCGACCGACTATCTCTTCAGCATTGGGTTCAATACAATTGAGTCCTTTGAGATATTGTGTACACGACTCCCACGACTTCGATATTCTGGTTTTCAATTTTTAAATTTCAAATTTAGTTTAATAGAACTCTAAATGTTTTTCAAATAAAAATTACTCAAAAGTTTACAACTATTAAAAGCTTTCATCTCTTCTTCACTAATATTTAATTTATTTTAGATTACATGTTATTGAAAACTAGTAATTAGTGTCTCATCAGTGGAGGCCTCGAAAAATAATCTGTTCTTAAAGTATGCGTTTTTTATAAAACCATTAATGAATGACAAATGAATGATTCTGACCTGCAGTAGGGGTTATTATTTTCACTTCTGAACATGCTGAACCTGTCCGAATCAATGTCCGGATCGTTTTCATCCATAATCAACTTTTTAAGGCCTAAACATTTAGTAAACTTTTCTCTGACGGGTTCAAACTGTGCCCTCCATTCCTCCTCTTCGCAGATGGTTTTGAGACTGAGGTCTTTCCACTGCATCGTCAGATCCATATCAGGCTCTGGTTTTCTCTGTCTTCGGCCCAAAACAACTATAGATTGAAAGCAATAGAAATATAAATTATATTTTATATAAAAGGGTTTTCTTTCATAAATCAAAAGTGAAATATTGGAGCAAAAAGTGTTAAAAATGAAACTGATTTGAGTCAAACAAAGACATCAATCATTTGCAGTTAAGTGGCTTTTTCTAGAATTACTCAAAAAATGAGGAAATTTATTAGATTTGATTCAATGATAAATATTCTAAAAAAAAGTGTCGTATTATCGATACTTTTATTTATTTTTATTGATTATTAGACTTACGAGTGGTTAATATCAAAGTTATCAGAACTGTTATAACAAAATTAATCCGAAACATTTTAAGAGTTCCGACAATTTATTATCTAAACGTTTCTATTATTTTTTATAGTAGTTTTCAGTGAAATCCAATGTCTTTTAGAGACCTTAACTACTGTTGCCTTGTTTTGCATCCGAATAGAAAACATATAAATAATTTAAATCGATTTTTCATTTAATATTCTTCAGAAAAAACATTTGTTCGTCAATTCATAGGAATATTTTGTTTGAAAATCAATACTTTATGAGAACTGCATTAAACGAGTATTAAAAGAATACCTAAATTATATTAAAAGAAGATTTTATGAAATACTCTCTTTTATTATATCTTTTTCTTCTAAATTCATAATATATTTTCAATTATTTTTTTTAGTTAGATTTGCATTACAAAAGTGAACGAGGTTATTATACCTGGATATTAAACTATTGAGATGTAGCTGTAGTGCAACACTAAATCCTTACATCAATACAAACTTCAATTAATTATTTGAGTGTCAGTTAACCCAAAAAAATGTGTCGAAATTCTGTCAAATTAGCATTAGATAAAGGATAGTAATTATGACATTTTTATAAATAAATATTGAATGATAATTAACATTTGTCTATTCCTCTATACCTTTACCTCTTTATTCCTTCCTTAACATAATCACTGTTTGCGTGAGATCTCAATATTCAGACTATAGCCTAACGTAAGGAATATTTGATGAGTTAAGTAATGTTACAGAAATGAGGAATAAATTTATTCTTTAATAATGAAAAGACAAATAAGTTTTTCGATTAATAATTGAATTAATTGTTTAGGAATGGATTAATTGAGTCTATATTTTATTAATTGAATTAATGAAATAATTTAAACAAACAAATAAACGAAAGAAATTTTTTATCTTAAAATATGAGAAATAAAATAATTTCTGTTTTCGGTTAAACTTATATTTCTTATTATATGTCAAACAAAGTATATCTCAAAACTAATCTAAAATTTCTCATAAAAAATATCTCTGGAGTTATAAAAAAATCCTTTCATAAAAATTGATGAAAAATCCCTCAAAAAAAACTTAATATTTAAGACATGATCTAAAACAGCGGTCTCTCCACTCAAGTCTTTGAACGTATTCTTCAGATTTTCTGTCACTTCTGTCGTTTGGTTGTGGTCTGTATGGGTCTCTGGTTTCCACCCTATTGTTTAGATCAGTAGTTTGAGGGCTATTATTATTATTATTATCAGTTCTTTGAGGATTCCTATTATTCGGGTAAACAGAAGGTTGTCGTCTTTCAGCACAGTTGGCCTCATCGTCGCCATAAGAGCAATGATAAGTTCCATCACTGAAATCAGATTAAGGTTTGGTTTTTGAATAATTAATTGATGGACAAAATAAAACAATATATCATTGAATTACCAAACAAAACGCCTTTCAATACAATGAGGCGGCACTGAATTAATGCCCGTTCCGTGACACTGATACTGTTCTTGTGTGCATTTAGTTTGAGTTCGACCTCTACTCAATTGATCAGTACTGCAACTGCTCTCATCGTCATTGTTTTCACAATCTCTAAGTCCATTACATCGCCATTCCTGTGGTATACATCTCGTGGGAGCGTTTGGGTCTGTTTTCTGGCACTGGTATTGTCCGCCGTGACATTGAGGCAAATATCCTTTCATTTGTGGGAAAATAAATCTGATTTTAATCGAATAAAATGCAAACCAAACCTCTCATATTGACTGCACTATAATCCGGTGGCGGAAGATTCTCAGCCGTACCCGACCCACCCGATGGTCCGGGTGAACCTGGTGACCCTGGTGACCCTGGGGCTCCTCTATTTGGATCGGCATTATTATTGGGCTGAGGAGCTATTGGAGCGCTCGGTTGAGTTGGTTCTAAATTTGGTTCTTGGTCATCGTCCTGATTATTAACATCAGAGTTATCTCCATTATCCATATCTTCATCGTCTTCTTCGGGATCAGCTTGCAACTTTTCGTTCTTCAAATCAGACATATCCTCTTCGATTTCAAGTGAAGAGGTTGTGGCGGTCACCCCATCTTTACTGAATGGCCAACCATTGACTGACACTTGAATTAGACATAAACTTAAGAGAATTAAAGCGATTCTCATTTCTGTTCGAAAATTTTGTTCCGATAGAATAGGTTTGAGGTCTGAACTCGACTGAAAAATGATTGAATTCAATGAATTCTAAGAGAAATCTGTTTATCAATTGTCGAGTGTTTTGAGATTAAGAGAGACTCCAAAAATTATCAGACATTAAATGTTTTTCAATTAATACATGTTTTAAATGTTTTTATGCATAAAATCATAGAATAGTTGAGATAAATATTAATATCATTTAATATCAATGTTCGTAAATATCAATAAACTGTCGTTAAATATAACAGTCATTTGTCTTCTATTAAGGATTCGATTAACAAATTATCGAATTATTTAAATAAGCGTTTGATTGAGTCTTTAAATCAAGAGATCGATTGTAAACAATATTTTCTTTTTGTTAAATAAAGTCATAGTTCTCTCATTGACTTCATAGGACTTCAGATTTGTACAGATTGAGCAGATTGAGCAAGATCGATGATCTATGGACTATGAGCTCCTCAGCCCATTTCCTTAAACCACTCGTCGACACTTCACCTCTTCTTATCTGATCAGAGATTGAAAAATGCATTTTTGAGGTAAAAATTCAGTGAATTTCTATATTAGTACTAAGATTTTGAAGTTAAGTCGTTTCGATCGACAGTTTTTAGTTTTAGCAAAGATTTCATGACTCAACTGTCATTCACTCATACAGTGAACAACTAATTTGTAACATCAGTTCA
Source organism: Galumna obvia (assembly GCA_034695785.1). Classification (NCBI taxonomy): domain Eukaryota; kingdom Metazoa; phylum Arthropoda; class Arachnida; order Sarcoptiformes; family Galumnidae; genus Galumna; species Galumna obvia. The sequence continues at coordinate 634 of JAQFZM010000968.1, read as the reverse complement.
AATGTATGTCTCATTAATTTACTTTTGGTTGCATTTAATTTGAGTCATTTTTATTCGATATGAAATGTTAAGACAATTTGTCCATGCTTATTCATAACTAATTTGATAATTAACCAAAAAACTTGTTTTTAATTATAATTATCTTATTCTTCATAAATGTTTATCAATAAAACTTTTGGTTTGTCCTCATTAGAAATGAAGAACTTTTTAAGTTAGAGATGTGTTATATTAATACGAGAGTTGTATTATCTCTAATTTATTCTCAATATATTTGTGAACATTTGTTAAAATTGTGGAAATTTAGTGAAATTGAATGATGAAAATGGATGACCATGGTTATATATGGTTATATAACTTTAGATATTTGAAATGATTTTGGCTCAACTCATGGTTCAACTGAAAGCTAAACATATCTGTGGGTGAGTTCAAAGACATTGATTTCTTAATGTATGCGAGAATTTGTTTAATTGACTTAAAATAATGGAAATATTGTTTAAACCATTTAATGGTTTAATTTAAACAAAAATAGAAATGCAGTGAAAATGTAATGAAAATATAGTATTTGAGTGAAGCTAAGAGTATATACTCTCTGTTGAGTCCTTAATGTATTGGATTTAGTGAAGATGTGTTTGGT
>JAQFZM010000967.1:0-22559 GCA_034695785.1 Galumna obvia | reverse complement strand
AGAGAAAAATAAGTAAAAAGCTGTAATTTTTATGAAAAATAACTTAAAACTTAATAAAAACGCGTAAAAACGTCAAAATTACAGTTTTTAAGTGAAAAATTTTTTTAGAAAATTTTGAAAATGCAATTTTTGTCAAAAATTAATAGTTTTATGCATATATTTTTATAAAAAAAGTTAAATTGTGACAAATTATACTGATATACATCAGAAAATAGCTTAAAAATGACTTTTTATGCGTTTTTAGGAATTTTTTTGGTCATTTTCAAAATTCTCCCCACCCCTAATACCCCCACTAGAACCAAAAGTTTTGGCATTAAATTGCCTTATTTTGAATGTTTTTAGAAATTTGGTAAATAAACTTTTTAAAAGTAAAACAATTGTATTATTTTGATAACGGATAAGAAAATAATTATTAATTTCTCTCAAATATTAGTTATTTTTTACATATCATAAACATTATGCATATAAACATGATTGCATAATCAAGCCTAGATTTTGCAAATTTCTCGTATTTCGAAAATTGCTTAGAAAGTTTCTAGAAACTTTCCCAAAAATTTCTCTCAATGGGATTCCCATATTAAAATTAAATAAATGAAAATCCTATTGAAAGTTAATTATACCTTTTTTAAAAAGTCACTAATTTATGAACTATAAATCATGGAAGATAATAAAAAGCATATTTATTATAATTTTGTCTAAACAAAACTGAAACAAAATAAATTAAAGTCAAATAATGAATCATTATTAATGGTTTTAAAATAAATATTTCATTAGTGGATTATGTTGTGTTATTTTAGCAGCGATTACATATAAAATGAGATTTAATTAATTTATTTCTTATTAACTTACTTTATTATTTATATCTATTATAAAATTAATAAAAAGTCGGATTTATTTCAATGTAACGTAGTATTTATTGCATAATTTGGCGCCCAAATTTAATCATGATATACATGAATTACATCACTTTTAATTAAAAATAATGGGAATCCCATTGAATATACAAAATTTCTTTAGAGAAATTTAAGTAAGAAATTTCGAGAAATTTTTTCATATAAAATTTCTCATATATTTCTCTTTTGGGAAAACAAAACAAACCTTAATTTTACTAAAACCAAATATACATATGATATGTATAGTTTGCGAATACTGCGAGGGTTTTAAATGAGCTTTAGTGAACAAAAATTATATTTATAAGAAATTTATTTAAACCAAATATTTTAATTTAATTATTAATTAAAACACTTTATATGAATAATGTTTATGTTATTTGTAAATAACATCATAATTGTCATCAAATATTTTTAAAACCAATGTTTAGATTTGAAAAATGTTTTTTTTAAAAATATTTTTAATTAAATTAATAATAATTGTGTTTAAATAAACTGAATTAAACTGAACTAAACTGAATTAAATTGAATTGATTTGAAGTTTTTGAGGACTTTCAAGTGGTTACAGTGTGCCAACCTTTACACTATGCTTTTCACTTTCAACTTGTATTTTGGCTATAGTAACATTATTCTGTTGTCAAACATTTTACTTCATATAATAGTTTTTAAAGACTTATTTAAAACCATAATTTTATTCTAAAATTTAAGAATAAAAAATATAATCGATATAACATCAAATAGAATAAAATTCTCTCTTAATATATACTATAGTATTATTAGGGAAATCAGAAAAAAGTGATAATCTTTAATATTTTGCTTTAAAATTATCAGACAATTAAGTTTATAATTAAAAACAATGTTATATTATTTGCCATTCAATAAATTAATGGGAAAGACTGGTAACAATTATTAGCTAAAACACATTTATTATTTTTAATTAACAGATAAACACTTAACTATTGCCCTCTTTTTAAATTAATTAAAAGTTAATAATAATTTAATTAATTTTTATAAAATTCATTGTTTAGAGAATTTATTGTAAATCTTTGTTAATCTTTCAGATAGTATCACAAAATTTAAAGTTTAATAAAGTTTTGCCAATAATTTACTTAATTATTACATACCTTTGCTCTGAAGAAATGTAGCAAAAAGTGTGACCACAATTGTTAAAAAATTCACTTGGTTAATTATTAAATGACTAAAGTAAGAAAAACACTGACAGAGAGAGTAATTATAACACATTTTCAGCTCATTTATCAAAACATTAGTCACTTTTCTAACATTCTTCTAAGAGCACATAACCTGAACACAGATATTAATACATAAACAATATATGAGATGAGGTAACTTTTCTTTCAATCAAAGAGAAAAGTATATCTCAAAGGCTTTCCTCATGAAATGTGTTTCTTGTATTCACATCTGCTTTCCATCTGCTCTTTGCAATTGCGCTCATCGGTAGACAATGTACTGATGTGTGTCTGAGCAAAGACCAGACCATACCATACGATTCACATTTTAGAAGAAGAGATTCACGTGACTTCTGACGCCACTCATACCTGACCGCACTTCTATCAAATTCATATAACTATAATAGTTTTCATAACAATATTATTTTCAAATCAATTGAATTAAGTGACGATTATTTAAACTTTAAATGTCTTCAAATCAATAGAATTTCAATTCATTGAAAATAAGAGAAAGTATTTTAGTTTTAATATTTATATTTGTTTTAGTGGTTATTCATAGTCTGATAGAATTGGTTATCCCTCTCTCTGTGTGTGTCAATGGCTTACGTGAGTACTTCAAAAAAGGCTGACAATAGGAAACGTTTGCAGAAATTGTTAGTTTTGTGACCCCAAACAGATCCCAAACAGAACTCTAACTTATATTGAAATCTATAGATTTTTAGACGTTTTCATGGATAGGAAATTGTGTGCCGTTGTGTGCCGTCGACTTTCCCTTTAAATATCCCATAAACACAGAGAGTGTTGTGCAGACAAAACAGTGCACAGACTGTGTGTCAGTGCTGTACACAAAAGAAAAGGTGTGGTCTATAAGTAAAAGTTGGGATAATCTTTAAAATTAAAATTCTCTTTCATTTATACATTAAGTATAAGACTTTTAGCACAGAATAAGTCACGACTTGAGCTTTGATTAGTTCCGCTTCTATTCTATTGTTTTTAAGCAATTCTTCTAATTTATAATTAATTTATTGATTTAAAAATCTAACTTTAATTTGAACAAATTGAACAAGGTTCTTTTTATTGATTTGTGCCAAAATTCATTTGTTTTAAAGAGTATTTGAGATAATCACTAATAATGTGTTCATATTATTATAATTTCCAATCATTTGTCAATTGAATACAATAATTGTCTAATCAGTGGCATCACTGCCATCACTGCCATCACTGCCATCACTGCCTTCTTCGGTAAAAATCACTGCCTTTTAATCCATATTCCATGAATGAATCATCTTGGTCAAAGTGGTTAAAGTGGTCAAAATGGTTATAACATAAGGTAAGAATCATTGATTTTCTATTCATTCTAAAAGGAGCATGCTCATTCTTTTGTTTTTGAACATTTTCATTATATACTTTAACTTTGTCTAGTTATTCTACAAATCTATTACAATTTTCCCCTGAGCATTCAGTTTAATAGGATTTTTTATATAGTGATTTTCCTTTAGAAAAGTAGCTTGACATAATACCTTAACAATTTTAATTATATTTCAATATATTTATTTATTCACTAATTTTCAGTAAATTTTAAATTCAAAGTTATATAAAAAGCTTTGAATAAAATCACCAAAAATTACCTCAAAATCTATTCATTTGAGTGAAAGAAGAGCTCAAAAAAATTTGATTATAAGAATAAAATGAAGAAAATAATAACAAAAGTTAATAAACTTTCATCAAAAACAAAATGTTTGAGAAAAAGCGTTAAAAACATCGAAAAAGAGAGTAAAGAGAGTAAGAGTTTAACAAAAATGAACACAAAATTCAATCGACACTCAATTGAGAACAAAAGGTCTAAACAAAAGCAAAATAAGTGGAAGTTTGGGATTATTGTCAAACAAAAGACTAAACTTCAAACAAATGGCTTAAAGTCTAAACAGAAATTGTCTAAAAGAGGAACCAAAACAACTAAGAATTTGATCGAAAAGGGAATCATAACCCGAAGTATTGCCAGACGTCTGATCGATAAGAATTTACTTGATTTGGATCAGGAATTTCTTGTTTTAAAACAACGGCCCACAACTAATCGCATACTCAATGAAGATGTACTCAAACTTATTTTTGGATACCTTTCCCTCAAAGACAGGTTCAGAATTCAAAGGACGTCCAAACAATTCTATTCTGTGATTGAAGAGATGTTAACCGAACAGATGGCTCTACGAATAGGTTAGTGGGCTTTCCTTTAAACAAAGATACAAAGACTGTGTTATTTTATAGGGAATGTGGCCGACTATTACGCCAATTGTGGGGATAGCCGTCACTCAACTCTTAACGCTAATATAGAGGACGCGATCGCAAAGAAGTTCTTTTATAAATACTTTTATATGAATGATATCACTGCCAGTAAAGAGGCGTTGGGGAACATCCTATGGAAATGTCCAAACATTAGATGTATAGAACTCCATAACTTTAATATAGACGTGGAAACAGTAAAATGGCTTAAATGGAACTCTCCTAACATCGAATGTCTTCGTTTGGATGAAATCAAATATGATTTGACGGCCAGAAAGTGGTCACAAATCGGTCAATCGTTAGGGGACCGACTCTTGCATTTATATATAGATGCAAACAGTATTAAAAACGATTTAACCAATTTGATACAACATTTACCACTTTTAGAAGAACTTCAACTTAAGAAATATGAGTTTCCGGTCTCACTATTACTGAAACGACTTTCTTCTAACATTACTTCCCTTTCATTGACTGAATGTGAAAAATTAAATCAGGACTCAATTAAAGCTTTGGCTAATAATCGACAAATCGCTCGTAATTTATTAAACCTGGAAATACAGGTCAACACAACAGCAACAGAAATGGATAATAAAGAAATGTTCTCGCTTATTTGCCAGAACTTTTTAAAACTAAGACATTTTTCGTTTCAATCACATTACTGTCCCTCAAATCTGAGTGAAATCATTAATTTTAAAGATCTTAAGTCATTAGAACTCCATTTCAGTCGCGACTGTTTTCTGGATTTGACACCAATTGAATCATTTGAAATGCTTTCTCTCCGTTCCCTTACAATTCACGGATCATTCTTTACACCAAAAATGATTGAACTCATTGGTGAGCACTAACTTTATCTTTTAGTTATTTAATAATTTTAGTTTACTATAAAAACCATATAATCAATATTTTGGAGAATTGACTAAATTTGCAATTATTTGTGACCATGGTAATGGTAATATTCAAATTTCAACAAATTTTAAGGGAAACTTATTAAAGTGATTCAATAAATAATATCGAAGCTATTTATTTCGATTTCATTCTTGTATTTCAAACTATTTTGAATTTCAAAAACTTATTTCTATTTCGATTAAATTAAAGCAAACTTATGGACGAGTGTAGGGCTAAACAGTTCAAACTCAATGCTATAATAATATTACTATTTATGTAATGTTCTACTCATTGAACACTTTCTTTCCAATCACTAGTTCTCAGGATTTAATCTCAAAAGTTATAGAAAACGAAATAATTATTTGAAAGTTTTAAATAGTTTTTGAGACCAAAAATGAGATGGAAACTAATAAAGTTTCAAAGTGCCAAGGGAGTATTTTGCCAATTTTGCTCTTCCAGGGGTATTCCGGAATCCAACTATTGCCCTCTTTTACTTTTATTTTATTTTTATTTAGATTATATTTAAACTAAAACTTTGGAATTTAAATATCTATAGATAGATGATCATGCTAGTTTCATTAGTTTAATTATAATGAATCATAATTAAAAACAAATTAATACAGTATTTCAGTATTAGTTTTTCTCTTTTAATAAATGTCTTTCCCATTGACTTTATGTTTAACACAATTAATTTAATGCATTATTTATGTTACATAACTTATATAACATAACATTGTACAGTGCTCATTCGATTGAGTAAAGTACCTCGCTGATATAGAATTAGTAAACCCAATTGATTAATTAACTCAACTGATAAATTATATTTTTATTGAATTGCCTTATGTTTGCATAATTCTTAAGATTATACTCCATAAGAATAGCTTTTCTTACTTGTTAGTACACCATTTTTTGCTTTAGAGTTAATCCATATTTATCTTTAATTGAAATCTTTTGTCGATTAGATGAAGACATTTTCACTAATTTAATTGTAGATAAAACAATGCTTTCACTAAAATAATTAATAAAAATTAGTTAACACAAGCGATCAATTTTATCATATGATGACTCGATATTTACCAATAAAATGCTTAACTCAAGCCATTAGTTAACCCAAGTAGTGCTTTACTCAAATGGTTATAGTTTATAGATTACTAATATATTTGATGTTTAGGTTTTATGAATTGCTTAACTCAATTGATTAGTTAACTTAAATAATACTTTACTCAACCGATTGGGGACTGTATTCAAGTGCTTTGTTTATGCTTTTGATGTGTTTCTAAACTGTTAACTCTCTTATCTTGAATTGGTTGGTACCAGGATTTTGAATTCAAAATATAAATAATTCAAGATAGAAAAAATGAAAAAAGTATTTAATTTAATGAATAATAAGAATTAATCAACAAATTTGGTTATATTTATTGATTATATTTGATAATCATTTGATAATTATTTTTAATTTATATTTAAGAGCCATTTTGTAACTAAAATTTTATTAACATTATTGTTAAAAACTTTATTTCAATTTGAAGTTTAAGCAAAATTCAAGTTAAGAAGTGCACACAATATTTTATGGGACATAACTTTTTGATTCAAGATAAAGTTAGTAGGTTCGAGATAGGAGAAAACTTTTAATAGGGTTTCTATAGGATTGAATTGGGTCTTAAAATTTAATTCAAGTTATGAGAGTTCAAGATATGAGAGTTAACAGTACTGTTACTAGTCTTTTATAAATTGTGATAACTTTTACTTAAAAACGATTTTTTATAATTCAAATTAAATAGATATTCATTATAAATAAGTTTTCACAGCTCTTATTAATACTTTAATAATAATAATAATTATTTAAGTGGGAATCAGTTGTGTTAAGACGTGAAAAGATTTAAAAATAGATTCAACGGGAAAGGCATTTGTTAAAAGGGGAAAAACCAATAATAAATTCCTTTAATTTATAGAAAAATGTTTTCAAACAAAATTTATTACAAATGAGTTGTATTTAATTAGTAATGATTTGTAAATAATTGTAACGATTATTGAATTGTAGGTCAAAAGTTTCCGAATTGTGAGCGCTTGTGTCTAACGAATTGGGCCTTTTGTTGTGGATGTGCTGACAATCAATTGGGTGATGCAGACGAATACGACTGTCCCGAATGCGATGATAAGTGCTGTCAATCTCTTCTAAAACTTGAAAATCTTCAACAAATATATTTGGAATTTCTTTATTCTTCTGATTATATAAAAGCTCTTATTCTCTCTCTTTTGACTTTTGAGAAATTGAATACAATAACTCTGGTTTGGTATCCGGTAAATACAAGTATTAATAGTATTAATTTCATTAATGCAATCGTTAATTATGGCATTTCAATGGCCAACAAACGAAGACAACAATTAATTCGCTTTCAATTTGAGAAATATGTGATAGCATTAATCGATGCCTCCAAACAATTACCTAAAAATTTGCTCATTAAGTCTATTGACTAAAATAAGCAAGGCCACTTTTTAACTTTAGTAAACTAAAAACAGTTTAATCTCTTTTTTACTGAAAAGTGTTTTTTTTATTATTTAAATTTAGTTATAATTCTGTCTTTCAATTTAAGCATGATAAGTTAAAGTAATTTTTGAGCCTTTTTTATGAGGAACTAAATTAGTGATGATTTAACTGAATTTATTTTATATTTAAAAACTCCTAAGTTATTAATAACAATTTTTTATTTAGATTTAATTCTAATAAACTATTATTAGAATATTTAAGCAAAACTATTCAACAAAAAAAATTAGAAAAAAAGAAATGAGCCTTGCTTATTATTACTGCCATTATTATATATAGGTACTATTATTATTATAATTGAATTTATTTGAATCAATTATTATAAATATGTGATTCATTTGATTCATTCAATCTTTCATTTAATGGGATTTAAAGTTTTAAACTTTTTATGATATAAACATAATTAGTTTACGATAATAACCAGTATTTCACAAATTTTATGCTTTTTAAACAAATGTCTTTCCCATTGAGTCTATGTGTGATCAAGTCTTTTGGCGTTATTACCAACAATTGGCAAAAGTATATGAAGATTATAACTTTTAGAACAGATCTGTTCCTTTTGTTCATTAATTAGTATTGGCTTTAAGTGATCACATTTTTCCATAAATATTAGATTAAAGAGTTGTCCACTTCTTTCACACTTCTCTTATACTTCATATCAAAATATAAACAAAACATTTTTTTCAATACATCGTATATACGAAAGGGAAGAATCTATTCAATTAAAACTGGAAAGGATTTTGCTAAACAAAATCAGAGGGAAAGACATTTGTCAAAAAGGGAAAACCATTTGTGAAAAGTGAGACAATATACTGATATAGTCTTTAATTTTAATATTTTTTATGGAATTTAATTGCAATAATTCCAATATATTAAACGTAATTAAGAATTCGTTGAAAGAAATGACATTTTCGATGAAATTCCGTTTTTATTTCGTCAATTCCTCACTTCATTCACTACAATCACTATAATATTGTTTTCATACTCTTTTTAATTGATTTTAAATTTATTTGACTTTTAGTGAACATGTGCAACATTTAAATGTAGCATGATATTTTATTCTTTCATTGGCCAGTTTATAGTTGGAAGGTGTCTCCCCTTTTAACTATTCCTTAGATTCTATTTAAAAGTTTTAATCTTTTCTAATCAGAATAATTGAATCGAAATTAAACCCAAACAGAATTTACCCGAGCAATTGATTAAATTGTTTGACAAATTGATCTTGTTCATTTCATTTAAATTAACATTCAATGAATGCCTTCATTGAAAACTAACTAATAGTTAAAAAACAATTAATATTATATGTCGTTAAGTCAATGCAATTCTGATATAACCGATTGATATTTAATCAAATTATTTAATTGTCATAAAGTAATCGACAAATATTTATGAGTAAAACAGCGCTCAAAGATCTCAAAGAGAAGTTCAATATTCCAGATATAAATGATTTCATGAAATTCACGTTTTTTACGGAGAGAGAGAGAGAGAGAGAGAGAGAGAGAGATGGTATAATTTGCGTTATAAAAGTAATTTTAAGGGATGGCTAAGAGTTAAAGTCTGTACTTCAAAAGTTTGAAACTTAACATGGGCATATAAGATTAAATTAACAAGATTATGTTATTATTCGATAATATAAAATAGAAATACATGTATGTTGAGTTACGTTTAACAAAAGAGATATATTAACAAAACAAGTGTTTATTTTTGTATTTTAAGACTTAATATTTAGAAACACTTTTTATTTCATTTTTAGAGTTCCGACTCATTAAATGTGATTTTTATAATTTTTCTTAAAAATTAGCAAAAATTTGGTGCAAAAAGGGGTTATTTGGTGTTTCTATGTGAGGATTTTGTCATATTTTCGACTTTAAATGATTGTGGAATATCTATCCCTCCCTTTAGTAGTCTTAGTCTTCTTAGCCATCCCTATATTTAAATGAATTGAATGAACGTATCATTTATTCCTAGATTTCAATTAATAGTCTTAAGCTATGATTTATTTTATTTTCAACTATAAAATTACGTTTGAAAATAAATATGTATTTTTGCTCAAATGAAGAAATTAACAAGATAAGATATTTTTTGTAACATTTATTAAAGCCTATTTATTTCTCAATTTTATAATTAATTGAGCTTGTTTATTGAAATAAACACATTTTGTCAAATTTAAACTGTTTTTTCTTTTGTAAAATCTAAACATTTAATATTGTAAAAATTTTCTACCAAGACCATTTTTACAATCAAATCTTAAAGATCTTTTGTGAAACTTATTTTCCAATAGTGACACATAACTGCCTATAATTAATAAATAATAATTAATTAATATTTGAATAATCGATATAATTATAATCAATTTACTATAAATTATGTATTAATTGACTCAAAATAAGATTCTATTAAATAAAGTTTTGTTATAAACTTTCATTTTCTTCATTATATTCAACAAATTTTATTAAATTATATTATTTTAAAATAATACAAATTGATTCAATAGTTAACTATTAGGAGTTAACTTGTTCAAATTCTGTATAATATACAGTGTATATTTCAAGTATAAATTTGAAAATGATCTTGTTCATTGATCTCTTTTATATTCATTGTTAAATGACGTACTTTTTTGACAACAAAACAATGTTTTCATTATTTTTAAACATAAGTTTTGGTGAAATAATGTGATTAAATCCGATTAGAGTTTGATTATAGTCGACATATAGACCTCATTTCAAATCATGTGAAGACATTAACTTTGATTTTATGATTAACTATAAATAATAATAATAAAAAGAGATGATTATGTGTGGATCAGGTGTTCACTTGTGGCGTATGTCGTCATTTAGGATAAATACATATAAAAAGTGTATTAAAGTTTTGGTCCGACCGTTGGATCTGATATACTGTTCGTCGACAACAGCTGTGAATAAAGATTTAAAACGAAATCTTAGTTTACATCGTTTCGATGAAAAAGTGTTGACATTACCCAACATCTTATGTATGGCCAGAATAGCTTTCACTCCAGTCATCGGATGTCTTGTAATTAAAGAAAGTTTTACATTAGCGCTGACTCTTTGTGCCATCGGTTCTGTCACTGATTTAATGGATGGATATATCGCTCGAAAATATAATTGTGTGACGCGTTTGGGCGCTATTCTCGATCCCATTGCAGATAAGCTTTTAGTGGCCACACTTACCATCACTTTAACTGCTGTTAATCTGATTCCTTTGTGGTTAACACTTCTTATTCTGAGCCGAGACTCGTTGATAATCACAGGCGCTCTTTATTTGATGCACAAGAAGTTAAGTCCTCCCAAGACTTTAAGTCGATTCATAGCTATGTCTACAGAATTGTCAAACAAAAAGTTTAGACCAACTTTTATATCAAAAATTAATACCGGATTTCAGTTATCTTTAGTGGCCATAACTCTATCGTCGCCAGTGTTTCACTTTAGTGATCACTGGCTATTAATTGTCCTCCAATTGTGTACCGGAATCACTACACTTAGTTCTGGACTCAATTATTTGAAGCGTTTGAGGCCTTCAAACACATGAAATACAATTTTATTATATTTTTAAATAATAATGTTTTTATGTATTCAATATTTAAAAGTTGTCTCAAATTTATATTATTACTAATTATATGAATTGAGACAATTTTATTATATTCTGTGCTTTAATTTTGTCATAAATTTAAAATTTCTATAAGACTATCGATATATAGATGTATATACAATCTGTAGAACAATATATAACGATATATAATAGATTATAATTCATAGTATATTAAATTTATAAATTGTTTATTTCATTAAATGATTATTAATTAAAAATGTGATGAAAAGTCAATTTTTAAGCTATTTTTAACTAAAAATTATTGTAAAGTATTTTCAATTTGAACTTCAAATGAATTTTTAAAAGTGAGTACGTATTGAATGGATGTTCCGTTTGTTGAGAGTGTTGTGAATGTATTTTCATAATAGACTACATGTAGTGATATATACGATATATACGTGTATTTTACTATCTATTCAATGAATAGTCGTCTAAATTATATTTAAAAAATTACTTTACTTTTTATAATAGTTTTTTAATTACTTAAGTTTTAAGTTAAGAGTGAACTCAAATGAATTAAATATGAATTTAAACCTTTATTTAATAACTGCATTCACTATTGTCTTTGTGGTGGAAGGGGTGGACAGAACCAATTTTAAGACATGCGATCAGTCAGGCTTTTGCCGGTATGTATTTGGTCAATTTGGTCATGACCTTTGATTAGCTTCAATTCACTCACATATCATAATATCATTTCTTAACCATTTATGTCATTAATTGGAAAAGAGTTTAAGCCTTAATTGAAATTATAGTTAAATTAAAGAATATTTGAATAGTTTTTGACGGTTTTGTTGTGTTTTAGTCGACACCGAAACCAATCGCCGAATAGCGACTCATGGCTTGTATTAACCGATTCTGTGATTCAGTCAACAGACGGAAACTCAATTGACTTCAGACTAAAGAATAGCGCAAATGGAGTAACACTTCAGGCAATCCTCTATTCGTTAATTAATGGTCAGGTATTGCGACTTAAAGTGAATGAAGTGAATCCATTGCGAACTAGATTTGAGCCAAAGTATGTTCTGCTCAAAGACATACCGCTCTCGAAGTTAACCATAACTTCAGAGACATCCAATGGTTTTGAGGCTCAATTGGGAGACACTGGAAATCGAATTAAAGTAAATTCCAGTCCATTCCGTATCGATGTTTATAGTGATGACAAATTAGTGATCAGTGGTAACCAAAGAGGTCTCTTTAAATTTGAACACTACAGACCCAAACCCGCAGGTATGCCATCCGTTTCATTAATTTTATACTAAATCTTATAATTTGATTAAATTCTTAATTAAACTTTTATCCGATGAGACGGTAATACATTTGATGGTAAATCTGATCCATACTATAATCCAGAGTTTGATGACAATATTGATGAGAGTGCAGTTCCAGGTCTTTTAATTCTCTTATCACTTTTGGTCACATTCTTAGAATAATTATTTGATTTAGATTTTCACCGAAAAATTATTAAAAAGTTTTGATTAAATATTTTGTGGAATTTGTGCACAAACTCTATGACTATAATTCTAACTATAAATCTATAATCGATTATAATTTTGGTTTAATTAAATTTTTATCTCATTTTTAAAATAATTTCTTAAAAATATTTGTTTTCTTTAATTAGAAGGAGAGGGCGAGAGTCAGCCCCCGGCAGAAGAATGTTCTGATAGCTGTTGGGAAGAGCCGTTTAAGTCGCACACAGACACCAAACCATACGGTCCAATGTCTGTGGGCTGTGACTTCACTTTTGTAGATTTCGATCACGTCTATGGTATCCCAGAACACGCCGACAGATTTAATTTAAAGAATACTAAAGGCCTGACCGACCCCTACCGTCTCTATAATGTGGATATCTTTGAGTACGAACCCGAAACTCCTATGTCCTTATATGGAGCGTTCCCTTTAATGGTGGCGCACTCCACCTCCAGAACAGTGGGTTTGTTTTGGTTAAATCCTTCGGAGACATGGATTGATATCGAGTCGTCGAGTACTGGATTGACGGGACTCATATCAAATCTGGTTTCGGGAGACACTAAAAATAAGTTAACCCATTGGTTCAGTGAGACCGGTCTTATTGACGTCTTTTTCCTTTTGGGCCCCAAATCTAATGATGTTATGGCCCAAAATGCAAGACTTACGGGCACTACTCAATTGCCTCCTTTATATTCAATTGGTTACCATCAGTGCCGATGGAATTATTGGTCACAAAGTATTGGTTTACAATTTATTGATTGTATGTTAACTTTTTTTTGTTAACATTTTAGCTGAAGTGAGTGAAGTGGACTCCACTACTGACAAACACGACATTCCAATGGATGCCATTTGGCTCGACATTGAATACACTGATCATAAGTCAAAGAAGTACTTCACTTGGGATCCGCAGACTTTCGGTGACGCCAAGAGTTTAGTCTCAAACTTAACATCAAAAGGACGTCGACTCATCACAATAATAGATCCCCACATAAAAAAAGAGCATGGTTATCACATATACGATGAGGGAACCAAAAATGGTTACTTTACTAAAGATAATAAAGACGTTGACTTCGAAGGTTTTTTTTTCATAAAATATAATTAAAGGAATGACTACAATATAATTGTATGTAATTGTAAGGGTGGTGTTGGCCGGGAAGTTCTATGTGGGTCGATTTCCTTAATCCGGATGCATGTGAGTGGTGGGCAGATAAGTTTGAACCGAAACACTTTCCTGGTTTCGATGGTTTGGTCGACATTTGGAACGATATGAATGAGCCCTCAGTTTTTAATGGTCCAGAAGTGACGGCTCCCAGAGATATGAAAGTGAGTCTATATTTGCTTTTTTTAGTTTGAATTCGAATAATTAAATGTCTTAGCATTTGGGTGGAGTCGAACATCGAGAACTCCATAATATGTATGGCTTTTTAATGACCAAATCTACTTATGAGGGTCTCGTCAAACATCGGCCTAATGTTAGACCATTTATTTTAACTCGCTCATTCTTTGCCGGCTCCCAACGACACTGTGCTGTTTGGACGGGTGACAATATGTCAAAATGGGAACACCTCAAAATGGCAATACCTATGCTTTTGTCTCATTCTGTGGCCGGCATTACCTTCATCGGTGCCGATGTTCCTGGATTCTTTTTCAATCCAGAATCAGAAGAACTGGTAGTGCGTTGGTATCAAAATTCAGTATTTCATCCCTTCTTCCGAGGCCACGCCCATTTAGATACAAAACGACGTGAGCCGTGGCTTTTCTCTGAGGCTACAAAAAATGCAATTCGAGACGGTATGAGATTTTCACACCAAACTCATGGATTACCTTGGTTAACTATTTTTGTTTTTGTTTTGATCTCTCAGTGATTCGATTACGTTATATATACCTTCCATTAATGTATAAACTCTTTTATGAAAATGAGATCTCAGGAATGCCTCCAATGAGACCTCTATGGATGACATTCCCAGAGGACACAAATAGCTTTGCCATCGATGACGCCTATATGTTAGGCGACGCACTACTCATACATCCGGTCCAAGAAAAAGGACAGACAGCAGTTGATGTCTATTTTCCGAACAACGCCTCCACCGCTTGGATTGACATTAAAACACATCACGTTTATAGTGGGGGTCATTCACACGCCATTCCCGCTGATATAAACTCTATACCTATTTTCCAGAGGAGTGGTACTATTGTACCCAAAAGGTATGGCTTTTCCACACTTTTCTAAACTAATGCATTTGTAAAACAATAGGGAGAGACTGAGACGGTCAGCACTCCTTACAGTCAACGATCCGCTATCACTCGACTTATTTCTTAATAAAGAGGGTTCAGCTGAGGGTACACTCTATTTAGATGACGGACAAACCTTTGACTACAAAACAGGTAAACATATCTACGGACGGCTTTCCTTTGTTAGAAAAGCTCTCAATTATGAAATAACGGACGGAAAATGGAATGAATCGAAGGCATGGCTCGAAAGAGTCACAATTTATGGCTATCCATCAAAACCTTCAAAAATAGTGTTAATCTCTGGCGAAAAGAGCACACAATTAGCCCATAAATATGACGATCGGAAACGAATTTTGATTATTCGTAAACCGGGGCTCACCTTCACTAACAAATGGCAGATTAAGATTACTTAAACTGTCTTCACTCAAATTATAATTGTATCGATTTTAGCTAAAATTCTTTAATTTATCCCTTTATTAAAGAATTCTTAATTTGATTTTAATTTTAAAATGATTTTAGTTTTAAAATAATAGAATAAAGTTATGATTAAATGTCATAAAAATTGAAGTGTTTTTTCATATTTTTAAATCTCTTAATTCATAGAAACTTATATCGAATCAAAAATAATTTACTCGAAATAAATGAATATTTAAATTAAATTATTTATAATGAGTTTATAAGGCCTTCATATTAAGTGACTCATAGAGAAAATATATGGATTATGTCATAAATCTCTTCTGAAATCTAAATTCAATTTCCATAAAGAATGCAACATGGTACTTTACAAAGTACTCGTTAATATAAGTTAACAAACATATTATTAATTAATGATAAACTTATCTAACATTTATTTAAATTCAATTATTTATAATTTATATAAAATTGGTTTCAAACGATTCAATTAATGATTAGTGCGATAAAAACATTAACTTATATTTTCGTCAAAATTTCAATCATTTTCTGTTTGAAAAACATTTGACTAATTTTTTCGACGTCGTTATCAATGAGTCATTAACTTTAGTTTTAACTTTAAGGTTATCTCATTTAGTTTTTGTCTAATTTTCTTAAAATTGTTTTTAAAAGAAAACATTGAAAATAAACTAATTATGAATAGAAGTGTATTCAAAATCT
Source organism: Galumna obvia (assembly GCA_034695785.1). Lineage (NCBI taxonomy): Eukaryota > Metazoa > Arthropoda > Arachnida > Sarcoptiformes > Galumnidae > Galumna > Galumna obvia. The sequence goes on along the minus strand of JAQFZM010000967.1, from coordinate 6,336 downwards.
GTGGTATCCATTGAGTCACTTTTTGAGCCAAATTCTTTCGTATGATATATGACATAATCAAGCACATTACAATTGTTCAAATATACAATGAATGACCACTAATTTAAGTGATTTGGTTTCGAGATTTACTTAAAACTATTGGTCATTCACTGTATAACATAATTAGAGTAATTACAGGATTAGAGGTATTAGAGGAAAGTTTAACCAATCATTTGAATACATTAAATAAACTTTTCTTTTGGAAACTTAAATGTAAGCAATAAAACAAATCTCAATAAAAAGGGTTTAATCTTATTAAACACATATAATGATTTATCTGAATTTAGTTCTTGGTCAATACACGTATTGGGTAATTCATCATTCAATAATTGTAATGTGTGTCTCAATTAAAGTGAGCCGTATTTGATTATTAAGTATTGTACTTGATTGTACTTGATTGTACTTGATTTGGTCTAAGTTGACAGATTCCACAGATATTAGTAATCATATATGAATTAATATACTTGAAATTGATCAAGTTAAATTTATTTACAAAACTATATATTTGTAATATTTAATAAACTCCAATAATTTCATATTAAACGCAAAATTAAAAAAAAGTAAATTTATAAAACTTTGGATCATTTATTCATTCACTTTAACTCTATTAGTACTAGACTATTGGCAATCATTTAGTTATGAACTTCAAAGTTAAGGCATAAAATAATTATTGAAAAATTTGAGTTCATTTAAATAATTAATAAAATTATTATTATTTGCACTCAATTTTTATTTCAATCATTTTAATGACTGAAAATTGTTTTAAAGTGTTTTTCACTTCAAAATTAGTTAAAAGCAATAATAGAGTTATAAATTAATTGTTAAGGTTTTATAGTTAATTAGTCAACTCATATATAAAGGACTGAATTTCGATTTTAATCAAAGAGTTTAGATTACAATTCTTACAAATTCTCACAAATTTTCAAAAATGAATAAACATTTGATTTATTTGTTTGCAATACTTTTGGTTATAACTGTATTGAATGTTAACTGTAGTGGAAAAGGAGGCGGTTCTGTATCTTATGGTTCTAATATTAAGCATTCTGGTGGAGGAGGTGGTGGTGGTTATGGTGGTGGTGGTGGTTATGGTGGTGGTGGTCAAGGATACAAGAGTGGTGGTGGAAGCAGCGGTAACTAAATAATAATTTATATTTTATATATAATATTGTGGTGTCTATAATGTCAGGTAAAGGAGGTGGTGGTGGTGGCGGTCAAGTCTCTTATGGGTCCAAAATCCAGCACAAGAGCAGTGGTGGTGGAGGAAAACAATATGGAGGAGGAAAAGGTGGGGGTGGGGTTCAAGTGAGTGGGAAAAAATACGGAAGATAAGACAATTGGATTGGTATTGTCCAAAATCGATTAGAACAACATATTGGGTTGTTCTAATCGATTAACTCTATTTAAAATATTGTATACTTTATTCTTTACTTTACGCGTATTAGTAATAAAACACTAAAAAGATTTGATAAATAATTGTAATTAACTTTAATTAAAGTGTAAATAAAATCATTTGCAAATGATTCAGTGTTGTCCAAATGCACTGAAATCACTAATAAAAATCCAATTATAAGATAAACCACTTTTCGAACCAAATTTTGTATAAAAAGTGGACATTAGGTCAATAAACCGATAGTCAACTATTTTGATTTGACCGAATGAGTTGAGCGCAATGAGAACTTTCTCTCCCTCTCCCTGTTTTTCATACTAAATGAGCTTGGTCTCATTTTAAACTTGATATTATCATTTGAAATACTGATTAATTGGGGGGCAATTTATATCATTTATTGTAGTTAACACTAAACTAAAGTGAAGCTCAAAATTAGAGTCCGTCCATTTCTAAAAGGAAATTATGCAGTAAGTGACGTCACTAATAATACAAATTTGTACTATTGTAGTGACGTCACTTACTGCAATTCTTTTCATTTAGAATTGGACGGACTCTATATTTATGTTTACATTTGATAAGATTCACACAAATTCTGGAGTTGAGTTATATTTGACTCAATAATTATTATATTATTTTGAAGATAAATAATATTAACTAACAATTTATTATTTACTAAATTAAATGTGCATTAAATTATTTAAATGCATTGATTTAACATAGAAGTGAAATTACTATGAAGATAGTATTGAAAAGGTGTCAATATGTAACAAATATCTAAATTTTAGTATTTTTTATTTTCTCTGACATTTATTCTAAAAATATTCTGACATTTAATTAACACTAAATAACACTAAAAATATTTAAAAATAGAATTTTGTTGCGTTTAATGCAATTAATTTGATTAAACCATAAAATGATAAAAAGTGTGTTTCAATTAATTACTTGATTTTAGAAAATGAGTGAACTATCAGGAAATGATTGTCTCCATAATATTGATAAATGTGGACACTGTGCAAAGTGTACAAGTTGTGGACACTGTGCAAGGTCATCTTTTAATCGATTTGGGTATGATTTAAACGAATTGATTTTAAGTTATTTGTCAATACATGAAAAGTTAATATATGAGAGTCTCTCCAAAAGTATTCGGAGTATAATATTTAATAAACAAAAATCACTAATAATTAGTAATAATTATAATTTTGTGAATAAATATATTAATAATTCGACAGTAAATCAATTATTAATCAAAAGCAAAGACTTTAAAAACTTATTTATAATCGACGGACAACTTTTGAGTGAATTGTTGTCAAAATTTCAATTAATAGAAGAGATAACAATTGATAACTACTGTATAATCAATGGTCACATTTTAAGAGTTATTGCAGACAATTGTCTTAATTTAAGAAAATTTGTCTGTACTTCGATTAAATGCAATTCAATAAAAGATGAAGACCTCAACTATTTTGGAACTAAAATATCGAAGTCTTTGGAATCACTACAATTCGATTGTCTTCAAGATCATCAATTAAATATATTAGTGACCTTGCTCAAACACATCAAATCAATTAGTATTGAAAATAACAACTTTTGTATACGAAATGATTTAATTTTTCTTAATTTAAAGAGTAATGATTCGAACCCAAAGTTATTACTAAAATTGCGGTCAATTTTTATTATCTGTTATAGTGTTGAAGATATTCAACGATTGGCTGATTATTATTCAAAAGATTTGATTGAAATTCAAATAAAATTTATGTCAAACTATTTGATGGGAAATGTCATGAATTTATGTCTAAAAGAGTTGTCCCGTTTTGTAAATCTTAAGTCCTTAACACTACTTATCTATAATTACCAAAAAGGATTTATATCACCAATAGATGAGGGATTGACACTAATCGGACAAAAGTGTTTAAATCTAAAGTATTTCATTTGCGAAATGACTCGAAACTTAATCTCCGGTCAGTTATTCAAAGTTTTTGCAAATTATAAATCACTTGAAAAATGCAAAATCAGCACAACTTTTGAAAATCAAGACTCTTATGGATCTGTCAATTGCCTCAAACACTGGAACCATTTGAAACATTTGACTCTTTACCTAAAATACATATCAGACAAACACTTTCTAAATATTGAAAAGGTTTTACCAAATTTAATATCATTTAAGGTCAACACAACTAATGGATTCCTTTCTGATCGAACTTTTGATTCGCTGTCAAAACTGTTGAAATTGTCAACCATTGAAATCTCTGGTTGTAGTCCTTTCTTTACTAATATAACCGATGAGTCGGTATCGGCACTGGTCGCCAACTCTTCACATATTCGGACACTTAGCCTATACTGCAAAACATCTGTCGGTAAACAAACTATAAACCAGTTTATAACTACAGCCAAAAGAAATCCCAAAAATACTTATAAATATTTTTATGAAATTAGCTCTTCATTTGAAGAAAGCAATGAAATTGAAAACTATTTTACTCTTTTTTCTGATATAACGGTTCCAAACAATTTAATAATTTATCAAATCTAAAGAAATGAAGTCTCTATAAGTATGCAATTTATTCTTTTATATAAACCCTTAAGAGTTAATGTTAAACACATCCAATATAACTATAAATTATAGTCTATAATTGACTGTTGTTCAGCTAAAACCAGACTTTTGAAATCACATGTTTAGTATAATTTATAGCATAAAAAGCACCAAAACTTTTCTTTTTGAGGGAATTATTTTTTCCTTTTATGTGATACATATTATAGTAGACATGATTTCAAGTCTGGTTTTAGCTGAACAACAGTCAATTTATTTTAATATATCGAAAATCTTGTTATATCGGAAGTAGAGTGTAATTAAATTTTGTTAATTAATCTCTAGCTTTATTTAGAGTTCCAACTTTTGAACCCTTAAGGGACCCATAAGGGAAAGATTAATTTTGAAAAGGGAATGGATTTTATTTAATTTTGGTCAGAAAATCAAAGGGAAGAGTTTGAAAAATATGAATAAAATAAGGAAAGGGTTGGGAACATTTCAAAAAGTTGGAACTCTTGTTTGAACCCTATCTTATAATCATTGGTTTTAAGTACTGCATGTTTTTACAATTTAAGTAATTATTTATATTTCTTTTAAATTTTATTAAATTTTAATTTAAAAATGATTTAACAGATTATATATTATATATGTATTTAAAATATTAACAATTTTTTCAAAATAAAGATATTTGAAGTATAACTTGAAATGAAATAATTATTTTAAAAATATTTTTATAATAAATGACTTCAAAGTTATTTTATTAATGACTAAAGTCTTATAAAAAGTAAGCATTAAATTGATTACAACTATTAACAAAAATATTGAAATATAGAGACATACAATATATAGACAATAAAGTATATATAATTCAGATCCGAATCAAAGATGTGACCCATACCTAACTTTTGTTAAATTATTTTATTTTAGAAAACGTTTTAAACTAATTGTTATTATTAATTCATTTTATAGAAATGTTTTAATTTCAATAAAAATTGTATAATTTATTTGATTATTTGATAAATTTCTCTCAATATAAAACCGGTTTAAGACAGACATGGTCAAACTTTCCGACCTTAGGGAGTATTCAATGAGAATATTTTGATCTGGCTCAGGATGGTATTAGGGAATATTTTGAAAATGACCAAAATTCGTTAAAAAAACATAATTACACATTTTAGGCTATTTTCTCTTACATAACAACTTATTGGACTATTTTTAAGACATTTTATTTAAGTTAAAGCAAAATACTAACAATTTTCGATAAAAGTATTTTTCTAAAATGTTGAAAACCAAGAACCATTTTAAAATTGTAATTTTAACTTTTTTTTGTGTATTTTCCCTAATTTTCTTTCAAATAATTTTCTTATAACTTTTTGTTAACTTTTCTATTAATTTATCCTCTTTTTGTCATTTTTCCCTTTATCTTGGGGTGAGTGATATCTTACTTTTGGTCTAAGAGGGGTATTTTTAAAAATTGTCATTACATAAGGTATTTGGGATACTCCTATTGACCATGTATGGTTTAAAGCGCTTTACAAAATTAAAAAAAGAATTAACTAAAGATAATACAAATATTTTAAGAAATTAATGATAAAAAACAAATTAAAGTTTGAAAATATTTGACAAAAATAGAGAAGAAAATAGGGATGAAATGATTGTTTTTATGCTAACATAAATTCTTTGATATGAATCTGAAGTATTGTATGTTTTACTGATTCAAATACAAATCGTATGTTTTCAGTATCTGTAGCGCAGGTAAAGTGACTGAATATTTGTTTGTCTTCATATGGATTGAGATCTAAATATTTATTTAAAATGAATTCTCGGGCAGCGATTGAGTCTCGGGTCGGTCCGTCGTATTCGGGAAAATAGTCGACCAGATTTGAAAACTGAATCTTTTCGTCAAATAAATCCTTTTTATTGAGAAATAGTATTACAGAACTATCTTTGAAATAATCGCAATCTATTATTATTTGAAACAATTTCTGTGACTCTTCCATACGGTTTATCATTAAATTCTGATTACATTCGAATAATGTCTGATCGTATTCATTAAGAGCAGCCAAAAATATGATCGAGGTTACATTCTCAAAACAATGAATCCATTTGCGTCGTTCAGACCTAAATAATATCTTAATATTATTAAATTCATTTATTTAATTTGAAAATTATTATCTTTGCAAGGTTATTTCTCTTCATTTTATAGTTATAGTCAATTGAAAAATAAAAATAATTTATAAAAATATTGTTTAAAAAAAGAGATCCAAATGTTTCGCTTTTAGGAAAGTTTGAGGATTATTATATCAAGGATAATCTGATATAACAAGACTTAGGTATAATGGGTTATAAGGGGGTATAAGGGGGTATAAGGGGGTGGTATATGTTA
>JAQFZM010000966.1:0-22571 GCA_034695785.1 Galumna obvia | reverse complement strand
GTTAAGGGTCCCAAACTCCTAGGGGGGGTATTTTGAAAATTTTGCCTTCTAGGGGGGGGTATTCCGGAATACCCCTCTCCTTTCGCCATCCCTGGATTTTAATGAATTTGCAAGATCACTTTTCTTTTTCAATTTTTTCAATTTAATTATAACATGCTAGATCATATTTTGATTATAAACATTCCGCTGTATTTATCTCAATGGAGGTGTATATTAGTTATATTAATCTTAACTATCGATAAATAATGTATTGTTTTATAAATTCAGATAAAATAATTTCATTGAATTTCATCACAAATTTAGACAATTTTTGGTTTCATTAGAGAACTGTCAAAAAGACACCCATAATATATTCGGCGAATTTTAAAACAACTTTACTTAAAATACTGTAATTTTTACGTACATTTTTGAATTTGTTAAAGTAGTAACATGCAAATTTAATTTGCCATAAATGGCTTACTTACTTACAGTTATTCTGTTGGCTTTAATCACCACAATTAATTGCCAAGGTATACTAAACTTGCAATATTCTTATTTAACTTTTCTAATTTGAATTCTATTTAAATAATACAGATTTCAATCAATTGAACTGTGATTTTGTTAATTTATGTAAATGGAGTGCAAACCCTTCATATCCGGTTCAATGGGTTCATCGTAAAAGTGTTTCTGTTGTAAACCGAAACATTTCATTTAATGGACCCCTCACAGGACCCCTTAAATCAGGTATACTTTGAATCTTGCTATATAAATTAATTGTTTATTGACCAAGGTTATTTCGGGCAAATATATAAACCTGATTATAGCTCAGGCGAACCGACTGCAGACTTGATATCACCACTAATACAGTCTTTAAATATTGAGTTTTCCTTTTCATTCTTTTATTACATTAACGGAGAGGGCGTCGACTTTCTTGAGTTGGACCTAATCTCTAACAACATAACGACCCCTCTCTGGACTCGGGTCTATTCCGCTGGTGATATGTGGCACATGACCAAGATCATAATTCCAAAGCAATCTAAGAGTTTTAAAGTAAATATAAAACAATTGAATGTTTTTTAAGTCCTTTTATTTATAATTTGATAAATACTTTGATAGTTGAGATTTATAATATCATCTGGTTATGGTGCAATTGGCCTTGCTAACTTTATAACTGGTTCTAATAACTTTGGCGAAGACTCTATCTGTGACTTCGAGAGCGGAGACTGCGGTTGGTTTGCAAGTTCTCAGACTAATTCTTCTTATAAGTTCAAATTGACCAAGGCTAATTATTATAGCCAATGGTCTAGCATATATGACCATACCACTGAATTCGATTCAGGACATTATATGGAGGCTTTCGGTAATAAAACTCATAATTTAGTTAATTATAGATAACTCTAATTATTAAATATGTGAATCAACCGAAACATTTATTAATTGAATTGATCTTGATTATATTCTAAAGGCACATCTCCCGCGTGGGCCGAGTTAAAGGCTCCAAATATTGCTAGTAGTAATTCAGTGACATATTGTCTAAGTTTCTGGCATTGGAGACATAGCCCCGAGGCAACTAATTTGAGTGTTATTCTTCGAGTTTTGATGGACCCTGGTCATATGGAAGAAGTTGCAAGACCATGGATTTCAGATTTTATTTACCCTCGACGTAAGTGGCACAGGGCACAGGCTACTGTCCAACTCAACAAATACAGTTCTGTCTCTATTCAAGCTGACCAATGGAGTAAGTAATCATTACTAATCAATACTTGGCAGAAATATTTACCAAGTTCATTTAATCCTAAGTGACAGGCAATTCATCGGTTGACATAGATGACATCAGTTTAATACCAGGAACCTGTGCTCCTCCTCTTAACTGTGACTTCGATAAAGACTTGTGTGGTTGGAGTCGAGAACCGGATATTTATGAATCGATTTGGGATCAGGGAATCGGTCGACTCGAAAGGGCTCATGTCTTGGAAGAGGTCATACCCTACACACCTCTCGACAGAATCGGTGGTATCGACGGTATGTTTATGTACACCGACTTCTCGCAGTTCGAGAATAATTCGGGTGAAATGGTTACAATGGTTTTGGTCAGTGAGTTTGTGCCGCCAACCACTGGCTCTTGTCTTACACTCTATTATTTACCTGTCTCATTCAATGACACAAATGCCAAGTTTACTATTCTTTTGAGTGACACAACCGGTATTTTCAACCAGTACATTTGATATATCTAATTATAATGTTTAAATTGTACTAGGTTTGGAGACACCTATATTTAATTATAATTATGAGAAGGATCCATTGAGCAAGATACCTTCAAATCAAATGAAACCCTGGACACCCCTCAATGTGAAAATTTCGACTTCGAATTCTAAACTACACTTTAGAGTTGTTTTAAAAATATCAACAAAAGTAGCAAGCACATATTTTGCTATCGATGATATAACATATACTACTTATCCCTGTGGAGTGATTATGCCTACATTACCCCCAACCACCTTGGCTACCCTATCACCTCAACTCAGTCTTGAATGTGATTTTGAATCAAGGACAATTTGCAATTGGAGAAATGACAATAATTGGAATTGGAATGTGGGGAACGCACAAAGCCATACCAATGTTGTTCGGTTCCCAAAGAGTGACCACACTAAGAATAATGTGCAAGGAATGTTTGCTTACACATATCACACTGAAACTGGAACTATTACTTCAAACAAAGCCATTATGAGTATCGCTGACAATGGAGTTCCCACCAGTGGGACAACCATTTGTTTCGGTCTCTGGTATTATATGAATTGCGTCAATAATTGTCAATTGAATGTAACTGTGCTTGATAATAATGGAACTATTGTCAGCCAATTAGTCCGCAACGGGAGGGGAGAGGAATGGAATCCCTTACAAATGGAGTCATATGAATTCAAAAATGGATATAACTTTATTCTGAGTGCTTTCGTTATTTCTGGTATTGATTTTGACAAAAAAATTAATAATTAATACTTATTTCAATTAATAGGAGTTATTGCTATCGACGACATAAGAGCACAACACCAGACATGTCAACAGTCGGACCCAAAAGTATTTCGCTGTACATTCGAAGGCGGACACAATTGTAGTTTTGCTCCTGTTTTCAACTCTGAGAACAAGTATTTATCATGGACAATTTTCAAAGGCTCAGAACCCACTATTCAAATGAATGACCACACTCTACGAACACAACTAGGTCATTTTTATGCTCTTGATCTCAACCTTCTAATCACTAAATTTGTTGAAACGTCTGGAAATTATAAGATTGTGTCCAAATGGTTTGGACCCACCGCTCACACATGTATTACATTCTCTTATTATATGTTTAATATGAAGAGAAGTGAGTCCTTAAACTTTTATGTTATGCGAGAAAACCAGTTAACGGTAAACCCCTTATGGAAGACAAATGGAAACTCCGGACCCCTTTGGTATTCCCATAGAATGACAATTAATTCGACACTTAAATGGCAAATAGGGTTCGATGTGACCACTCATGACTCCAGTGCCGGAGTTATTGCTGTCGACGATATTATTGTAGAGTTAGATAAAGTCTGTCCTCCAAAAGGAATTTGCGATTTCGAGGTATTACCTAAGAATAGGTTTAATTCTATTATTGAAACTAACATGGTAATCTTTTTCAGGGCAAAGACACATGTGTGTGGGAAAGCATACCCCCCATTCCTAATATAGTTATACAACAGTCCGATAAGATAGGGTGCGCACAGATTCCACTGGGAGGGAGTATTGCCGACAAATGCATTCGTTACCCCGACTTTGAATGGGAGGTTCACTCACCCGACTTCGATGACGACCCATCCATTCCTCAAAAAGACCATACATTGAGTAGAGCCGATGGAAATTTCCTTTTGGCCAAAGCCTATCCTTCCCTTAAAGGTGGAGACCGGGCTATTCTTGTGTCAGACCACTACCAGTTAGGGGACAACAGAGCCTTCTGTCTTTCATTCTATTATAATCTGAAAACTCGACAACAAATTCCCGGTCCTATACCTCGCATTGAAATATACCAAGGTGAAGAAGATCAAGTTACTCTCAAAATTGGTGAAATTACACAACCAAATGATGGGAACACAGTCTGGAAAGGGTTTAATTTTACAGCCAAAGCCATGAGTCCGGTTTCCACTAATATGTGGTTTTACCTGGTAAATTTATATCTTCACCCTCTTGATCACCAAGTTTATTCAAATGATACTATATTATAGGTAGCAAATATAGCTAGTTCATTCAGTATTATGGCAATTGACGATATATCAATAGTACCAGGACAATGTTCACAACAGAATGTCTTCAACTGTAGTACAACACAAAGTATACCCAAAAGTAAAGTCTGTGACGGAAAGAAAGACTGTAGTAATGGTAGGGATGAAGTTGACTGCGGGTCCTGTCGTTTCAATGATAAAGATAAATGTGGATTCACTTTTCGTATGTATATTTAAATTGATCTTGTTCACATAATCGAACAATTTTTAGCCCCCGATCATAACGCTTTTAAATGGACTTTTGGTAATAACGCAATTAATCCTAAGAGTGGACCGGGGGGTCAGCATAACTTTATTGTGGCCCAATCTTCTGATACGAGACGTAGTATGCCTGGAAGAAGTGTCTTGCTCAGTCCAAAAGTATCTGGATCATTGGCAGGTTAGCTTTTATTAATTAAAATATGAACTTGGTAATCATCATTTGCTCATTAAATTCTTCATTTTATTTGCTATTAATTTTGAACTTTCATAAACTAGGTTGTTTGATCAAGTTCAATTATAATATTGAAAGAGATGTAAACAACAACACTCTTTTGGACATATCTATAGTCAGAGGTTCAGAAACTTTCGAGATATGGAACAGTAATGCTGAAAGAGGGGTAACCAGTGGTGTCTGGCTTTCAGGCGAGGCTCTAATCGACAGAATTAACGATCCGTTTGTTGTAAGATATGAGGCTATAAAAGGTCCTGGGTCATCTGGCAAATATGTTGCCCTTGCAAATATTGAAATGTTTGGCTGTCGCACAGACACTATAAAGGACTGTACCGGAGATAACCATTACGTGTGTAAAAATGGAAATTGTATTAATCAAAACTATGAGTGCGATAATTCTGATGACTGCGGCGATGGAACAGACGAGGCTTTTTGTACTAGGTATAGTGCCATGAAATGTGATTTCGAGAATGGAATGTGTGCTTGGGGTACTTATTTGAATCTTGGTTGGATTGTTACCAATGGTTATGATTCTGTTACCGACGGACCAACAAGAGATCATACAAAAGGTTTGTTTACCTTTCTCAATTTTGATTATATTACCAAGATTATTATATATAAAAGAAGAATTCATTTGACAGGTATTAGAAGTGGAAAATATTTGTTTATGCATTCGAACGCCAATAATATGACCCAATCCCTCATTTATGGACCGACATTAGACTCAACCGAAATTAGACCAAACAATTGTCAAATGAGGTTATGGCTATCTATGGAAGGAAGGGATATATATTCTGGTTCTATAAGTATTGGAGGAGAAGATGTCATTTCAGGGAAAACCATAACGTTTTGGAAGAGTAGTCCCTCACTGTTTCCCGATTGGGGGTATGGCTTCCAGAGGTATATCATTCCTATCAAAGGAATGATAGATCCTTTTAGACTTTTCATAAAAGGTAAATTTATTAAGTTAATCTATTAATTATAATTAAACTTAATTAAAAATATTCTAGTTAAAAACATTCAAGAACATTCATTAACCTTGATAAATATTAAAAATTTTAGGCTATACTTAAAGACTGTAAATATATTAAAACTATAATTTAAATTCTATTTAAAATATAAAAAATACATGTATCTGGCAACTTTTGAACTTAGCTTATTTATTCTATTTTTTTCCTTGATAAATAATTTTCAAGATTTATGTAGATAATATAATAATTTAACCATATGAATAACCAAGGTGCATTTAATACGAACAGGACAGTTGTCACCGCACGGCAAAGGAATGAGAGCTTATATAGCAATCGATGACATCAGTTTCAGTCTTGGCTGTACTCTCTCTCATTGGACACCATCTCCGGGACAGTCAACGATAACCCCTCAGACAATGACACCCATTCCTTGTGGGTCGACATCAAAATTCTTGTGCAAGAATTCCAAATGTATTGATTCAACTAAAAGATGTGATTTCCATAACGATTGTGGCGATAACTCAGACGAACAAAATTGTGGTAACTGTGACTTCGAGATGAATGACCAAGCTAATAATCCTATCACTTGTGGATGGACTGATGTGGGCGGCACTAAGAATCAATGGGTTGTCAAGAGTGTCAAGCAACTTTATGACAAATATTATGGACTCTTACCAACAGTTGATGGCAGAGGGAATAGCAGTGGAAGGTTTTTGATAATTGACACGAGCAGAGGTTTGTTGCTTGATCATTTTTATTGATAGCTAATATCATTCATTTATAATTATCAATTACCAAGGTGGCACTGTAAATGATCCAGCCCAAATTATTACCCCAAAGTTGGGTCAAACATCAGCAAGTTGCAAGATTCAATTTGCATTACGCCATAGCCTTCCCCTACAAACTAATGCCATATTAAGTGTTCTTCTAATCAAAAACGACAGAAACGGTTATTGGATGAAACCCATCGCAAACATAACTACCGGTAATACCAATAATTGGAAAAACTACACTGCTCATATCGGAAAGCTTAGTCCCGGTTACCAAGTTCAACTTAAAGGAGATACCATGTCTTATCCAATGACTGCTCCTTATCTTGATATGGAACTAGATCAAATTCAATTTATTGATTGCGATGCAACCAATACTAATAAAACGGATAACTTGAGCTGTGATTTTGAAAGGGGTACCTGTGGGTGGTATGACTATAATATGGCCTCAACTAATAAAATTGACTGGGTAGGTTACCTTTTTATTGTTATTTAAATTTACCTGGTTATTTGTTGAAATAGGAAAGGACTAGTAGTACACAAATATCACCTAAAAGAGACCACACATCTAAGCTAAGGCCCCGTCCAGTTATGTCTGGCATTTGGCTCTACACTCGACGAATAACAGGAATGGTTGGCAACAATACCGCAACGCTTATGTCATCTACAGCACAGCCCGAAATGACAGGCCCTAAATGTTTGACCTTTTGGTACTATATGTATGGTAGAGACCCGGCTAACTTTAGTGTATACGTAAACACTGTTCAGAGCCCTACCAAAGGCTCACCACAACTGCTTTGGATCAAACGTCAGCCACAGGCAAATAATTGGATTAAGGCTCAGATCGAAATACCTGTGCAGTCGACACCTTATTATCTAATGTTTAGGGCGTCACTCATTGCAAAGAGTTCGGACACAATTGGTTTGGACGACATCTCATACATCGATGGCGAGTGTTCTTCAGATTCCGTCTGTGATTTTGAGGTAACCAAATATGAACTGAATATGAACTAGCTCATATTTATTTAACATTATATTAGGCCGAAAATATGTGTGGCTGGCAATCTGAGCAAGGAACATTCTTCAGAGATAGTCCTTCATATAACGTCACTCGATATCCACCAATAGATCACACATTGGGTGCAGCCGACGGACATTACTTAAGAGTAAATATTCCTAATGAAGTGCTCACCATTTCATACAAAATACCTGAACCTAACACTGAAGACCCCGTATCACACATTGGGCCCCAAAATATGTGCCTAAAATTCTGGTATTACATCGGATCGGGCGCCGGTACAACACAAACATCAAACGACACTTTCCATATCTCTGAGGTATACTCACAGAACCGACAGCAAAGTGTCTTCAAAATGGATGCGCTGACACTTAATTCTTTCCATTCATTGAATCAATGGCTGTACGGAAGAGCAGATATGAATCTCGCGGTCAATGAAATTATTACAATCACTGCACAGACATCCAGTTCTCAATCAACTGTCGCTTTTGATGACATTCAAATTCAAAAGCAATGGTGTGAACAACCAGGGTGCTGTGATTTTGAAAATGGTAACTTGAAATTATTTACTAAAAAAACTAACCAAGGTTAATTTACAGACTTGTGTGGATGGGCTAATGTTAAGTCTTCGGACTCATACGAAGAACAGATATTTTGGACGAGAAATTCCGGTGAAACCGATGTTTCAAAAGAAGGCGGACCGAAGAAGGATCACACCACTCACTCAGAGGACGGGTGGTATCTATACGTTAGAGAAGACGAAATGACTGATGGCGTGGCAACACTTCAGAGTGAAATCCTTAGTGCCCGCAATACTACCATTTGCTTTAGTTTCTGGCACTTCATAAACACTAATGATTGGACGACTTCACCCAAATTAAAAGTTTTATATTCGTCTCCAGAATTGAGTGATCCATTAAGTTTAGTAACATTACCAAGCTCAAAACTGATTAAAGAATGGCAACTCTTTAGTGTAAGCATGGCCTCTATACCCCAGGGTAGATTTGTTTTGCAAACCATAAGAGATAGTGATGTGATGCGTTCAGACGCTAATGTGGCCATCGATGACATTGTAATAAAAGCGGGTGTTTGTGGCACAAGTACTTCCACTACGGGTCATACTATTATGTCGACAACACCTGAACCCAAATCTGAGAAACATTGGGACTGCAATTTTGAGAGTCCGTGCAATTGGGTTGTGGACTCACCCGGCGGTTGGGCTAAGACTTCTTGGTTTTCAAGTAAGTCATTTCAAACTATACTTGATAATTTTTTATTTATTTACCTGGTTGAAATTATTACAAACAGAAAAATATATCAAATAGAATAGTGCTGATTTCTAATACCTTGATCAGTTTAATATAATTTATTATTACTCATTATAAAGCATATTTTTCAATAATTCATTTATTAATAATTAACTTATTTTTAATTAAATGATTTTAAATTTTTAGATTTGAAAATATAGATTAACTAAATATTTTTGATTGAACTTATCCTAGATCATTAATTTGCAAGGATTCCAAAAATTTCTAAAATTAATACAAATTAATTAATTCTTGAATTATTTCAAATGTAAAATAGAAATATCACTTAAATGTCCACTTAAACAGTACTCACTGCATGACATTAAGATTTATATATAAAAAAAATAATATAATTTAGTTTTTAAAATTAAAAGAAATAATTTACAGTTTTTAAATGATAATTATTTATATAAAAGTAGCAAGTTTAAATTATACAAAATATATAATAATATTAGGAATTAAATTGAATACATTTGTATAAAAAGATGGAAAAGTTGGTCCGAGGGGTGACCACACCTACAGAACACAATATGGACACTATTTGCTATACGACGGCAAAGCAGTGAACCCTCCGTCAAACCTGTCGTTTACGTCGAGTCTAATAACAGATCCGTTTGAGGACTCAACTGCCGCCTGTTTTTCGCTCTGGTATTACATCGACAGCGAATCCAAATTCAACTTAACCTTCAACTTTTACCCTGCTGGAAACTTTATTAATTACGTTCCATTCCATAAGATAACCGGTGCAACTGTGACTGGAGCATGGAAACAAGCTCAGGCTACAATTAGAAATATACCTGGGGGTATAATTACAATAAAACTACAGCCGAGTATACCATTTGTGGGCGGGTTTGCCATCGATGACATCAGACTAACTATTGGTGAGTGTGTGTACACAACAGGAATGGAATGTGATTTCAGTGATGACTATTGCGGTTATCAGGTATTTCAACAATTATAAATGACCAAGATCAATTATTTTCTTGTTTTGTTAGGTTCAGAGAAAGTCTTCAATACAGGGGTTATCGGCCGGTTATCTCTATAACAATGTGGCTCAAGTAGACCAATATCCCTACTGTCCCAAAGTAGACCACACAACAGGTGAACCTTCGGGTTCATTCTTTCTGTTTGCTCCACCTATTAATGAGCCGCCGGTTAGTGCCACATATACCACCTTGGTTATCATCAATAACTTGACAGCAACACCTTTAGAGAGGTGTCTATCCTTTTGGTATCAAATCAATACCCCAACAGTGGCCCCCTTTTACATATACGTAACGCCCACCACAACAACCAGTTATGAGAACCCGGTTTGGAAAGTCATTTGGAATAGATTTGACCGATGGGTTAGAGGACAGGTGTCTGTTAAGGCTAACTATAAACACAAAATAGTGTTCTCTCTATATCTCTCTCTTTTGGCCACAAATACCTCATTCATAGCACTCGACGACATTAGTATTATTAACGGTCGGTGTGAAGGACAGGTCACCTGTGATTTTGATCATGATATGTGTTCTTGGTCTAATGTCAAGGATGGAAAAAGCAATTGGAACTGGGGCAGATTTACCGGTAAATTCATATATTTCAGCACAAATTAGAACTAATAAATTATTTGATAGGACCTCCCGGTACCATGGTACAATGGTTTGGTCCCAGATATGATCACACTCTTCAAATGAATGGCGGCTCTTATATCTATATGACAGCACCAGTCAATTCAGTGACGCCCAGAATTGGTATAATTGAGTCGATGCCCATTACTTTCAACTCTGAAACGGGTCAGTGTCTGTCCCTTTACGCCCAACTCATAGGAGCCGACACATCAATAGAAGTGTTCGCAGTTTTTATTGGATCAAAATTCAATGAAACCAATAATATTGAATCCCTGTCCCCACCAATAAAAGGACGGAAAACGGGTTGGAATAAATTCATGTTTAATATCGACACCAAAGAAGTAAAAGATATGATTATAAGAATCAAAGGAAGTGTAACTCAATATAAGAGTTTTATCGCTTTGGATGACATTTACCTCCAGAACGGCAATTGTCCCGACACTAAGACTGATCTATTCTTTTGTAAAAATAGTGTTATTACATACAATTCAAGTAAAAGATGTGACTTTGTATACGACTGTCCACTAAAAGATGATGAGGACAATTGCGGTGTCTGTGATTTTGAGAAAGGTAACTTTATCTAATTTATTATTTAATAACCTCATCATAATATCTTGGTATTTATTATTGTTATTATTAGATACTTGCAATTGGGTTAATCAATATTCAATAGAAAAGTCAGAGCAATGGATAAGGAAATCAGCTTCAAATCTAAGCTATCCTTTGGGTCCAATAATGGATGGCAATCATAATAAAAGTGGTTTCTATATGATTGAAGCACCGAATGATATCTCACCTCAAAGGGCAGACCTCATAACCAACACTTCAATTGTCTATCGATTTAAAAAGTCTTATGAAAACTGTTTAATGGATTTTAAATACTATTTAAGTGCAAACACTTCCAAAAAGGACTCGATTATGGTTTACGTCAATGTTGTTAATGATTTCGACAGCACTACAGTCTGGAGAATGAATGGACACACGAGTGATGTTTGGGTGACCACATTTGCATCTATTGGTCAACGGGTAAGTTTTCATTTGAAGGCTGAAACTTATTTTTAAAGTTAAATAATTTTTAGAATAAAATAAAAAATATTAGAACTAAAATATAAATTATAAGCTAGGTTACTTTTTAGATTTACATTAATTAAATTGAAGAATAAAGTTTAGGTAAATTTTGATACTAAAAAACCTCATTTAAAATATAGAGAACTAGTTTTTCCGTTTCAATAATGGGATCGTATGACCAAGCTAAGACACTGGCTATCGATGATATTATGTTTACAAACTGTGGACCGCCTCAACCGACACCTAATGGCTGCACATCCGCTCAAATAAAATGTGGAAATACTGGTCCCGGAAAAACCATTTGTATCGATGGCTATGGTTTATGTGATTCTGTCGATGATTGCGGTAACGGTTGGGACGAATCAGAAGACAATTGCCGTAAACTCAAAGTCAATAAATGCACGTTTGAGTCAACCCTTCGTTCAATCGCCTGTAGTTGGACTCAAGAATTAGATCCGGGATCTAATGCTAAGTGGCAACCCATGAGTGCATATTCAGCTAGCACATATCAAAACTTTAAACGTATGACTGGACCTTTATATGACCACACTTATAGATCAAGTATGAGGTAATGATATTGATCTTGCTTGTTTATTCAATTGTGTCGGTAATATTAATTCACAAAATATTATGAAATATTAATTTTAATAGTTTTTAGTTAAAGGTTTGACTCATTTTATTGTTAGAATCAATGATTAGATGTTTTTAATTTAAGGTCAAATTAAAACAATTTAAAAGTTATTAAACAAAGAAATTAAAATTTTTATTTTTCTATGAATCAGAGGTATATTTCTTGTACTTCGAGGACAGCCTAAAGATTATGGAAAAAAGTCGCGATTCATAACACAAATGATGACTTCAGCCAATGGACAGAACTGTTCGCTCAGATTCTTCTTTTATATGTTCGGACAAAATGTCGGTCTATTAAACCTTTCGGTCAGAAATTCTGATCCTTCGGTTAAACCCAATGTTAATCCCCGGGCACTCACTGGAAGTCACGGACAGTCGTGGCTTAAAGATAACTATGCGGTCAACGATCAGAGACCGTTTCAATTCGTTATTGAAGGACAGGTCGGAAACGGCCCTCAGAATGACATCGCTATCGATGACATCAGTTTCAGTGAAGGCTGTGTTCCCTATAATGTGGTGACCACTACTCCCACTACAATCAGCACAACCACAACAACTTCTTCAACAAAACCTGTAACCAAACAACAGTCCAATACAATGAGTTCGGGAACCACTTCTGTTAAGACTATGAGCACAGGTATAGACACTCATTCATCACAAACCACGACCGGAACCACTAAAAGTGAGAACACTGTCATCACAACCACTACCGGAACGAATGTAAAGCCAACGAAATCTATTTTAGGTCGAAATGATAAACAAAAACCCGATTCTAATGGTAAGTTTGTTAATTTATCTTGCTCATATCGATTTAATCCTTTTATTATAATAATTCTAATAAAATAATATAATACATAAGATTTAGTTTATAAACTGTAAATTTGAAAAGTATGTTTTTATTGAGTTTTATCTTGGACAATATTGCTATTAATCTTGGAGAAATAATAGTAAATATGTTTAATTCATATTATCTAGTTCATTTAAATATTATTTTTATTTATGAACAAATTAAACCTTTATTTCGTTGTTTAATTATTTTTCAGAAAATTATATAATTAATAACAATAATTTATGTCAAAAGATGTGATCTAGATAATTTACTTTCATCAAATTTTTAAGTCAATGATTAATCAAATGATTATTTATAAAAAAAAATTAACTTGCAGAATTATTTGAGTTACAAATTTTTTATTTACCCTCATTTTATTAGAATTTAAATTAAATAAAAAAATCTAATGTTGTTGAAACTAACCTAGCTGGAAAAATAGCAGCCGGTGTTTTGGTTCCCGTATTTCTAATCGGAGTTATTCTGGGATTTTTGTATTACAGAAGATATAAAGAAAAGCAAAAAGAAGAGGAAAGGCTGGCCTTCAATAATCAAACTTATCAGAGGAATTCTTTTATTGAGGATGACATTGATGACCATAGTACACGACCTATTTAACCATGTTTAATTATAAATTAGGAAAAAAATATTCTAAAACTATAAAAATATAATATTAAAATAATTAATTTTTAATATAATAATTATTTTTATTATAAATTTTAAAGTTTAATATTTAATTTTGATCTTGGTCTTTTATGTAACATACAAATAATATTAATATTAAAATCGTGACGATCGATAATTTCTAATTATGCGCTTGTTCATTTTAGTTTTTAATCAAATTCTTGGAAATGAAATGAAAAACAGAATAATTAGATTTTCTTTTATCTCTATATTTTAGTTCAATATTTTAAGCAAGCAATAAAAATAGAATTAGTAATAAAATCGGAATAAAATCATTTTTCTAAATAAATGTCAAAAAAATGTAAATTTAATTCATTTTCCCTTTTATTTGAATAATTCGAAGAAAATATTATTCATTTATTATTAATATTAATAATTGAGTGAAAATGTTTTTCTTGAATAAACATAAAATGTCAAAATAAATTCCATTTCATAAAATAAACTCAACAATCATTGTTTATCTCCCGATTCATATTTCTTTAGAATATATTTTATTATTCTTTGAAAGATATTTAAAAATAGTTTTCATTTGTTTGAAACCCCCCTTTGGTTATCCCTTGTGTTACACAATTTGACGACAATTTCTTAGCAAATGTTATATAGTTTTCATTCATTAAATTGGATTCAATCAATGCTTAAAAGTATTATTAAAATAGACTCAAATAACTATTCTTACAAATTATTCTATTCTTTAGTCACAAAAGTTTATTGTATTTCTTAACCATCAATACTAATCTCAGTTTTGTTACTATCATTTTCTAAAGGTTTTAATTATTAAAATTTAATACATTATCTCATGTGAAAGACTTGCAACAAATCTTTAATATGCAATTAAAGTGACCTGCCCCACTTGATTATCAAATATTGTACTTGATTTGGTATACCCTTCATTATATTAAATTAAATTAACATTAATCAAGAATATAAAAGTGTAACGAATTTGAAAAACAATGAAAAATTGACTTTTTTTAAACACATTTCTTGAAATTTAAACATTAAAGAAATGTTAAATAAATTTAAATAAAAGTAATCTCTTAAAAGTTTGAGGTTAAGTTTAAGTTTGGGTTTAATTTAGATATAAAGTAAGGTTTAAAATGACCATGCTTACTAGATCTCTATAGTGCTTGATTTTCCTGTCTTTAGATGTAAATAACTTATGTTCTTGATAAGTATTTGATTTGATTTTGCTTATGGCTTGATTACTTGCCAAAGTAGTGGTTACACATTACTCCACAAAATCAACTTAAATCTCTTAAAACGGGAAATTATTGTATTGACTCAAATTCTTGAGTCAATAGAGAATTTGAACTTATTTTTATATTTTTATAATTTATTGATTTTATCATTCAATACAATAATTAGTATTTCGTCGATTCCTATGCTATCCTATATTCGTGAGTAAAACCCCTTTAATAGTTCAGTTCATTTGTTGACCTTTTCTTTTGTAATTGTGTTTAAATGTTTAGCCTCTGATATAATTCCCAGAAAATACACTTAACTTCTCAATAGTCTGAAGAAACACTTAAGGAAAGGAATGAAAACAAAACAGCATTTGAATCACATCTCAATTCTCATTCGTTTCAATGAAATGAAGGATAAGATGTGTTTCACAGATTTTAATTTGTCTAAACTTAACGCCAATACTGTCTCCTCTAACGTCTGGCACTCGTCATCTCATACTCTATTATCATCGCTCAGACGACTCAAACAAAGTAATAATACTCCGAACAAAACCATTAATATTAACAACAAATCATTAATTTTCAGTTTCCTCTTAAAGTTGTCACAGATTTCAACTAAAATGAAGTGTTGTTTATATAACTTTCCCGGAGCTAATACTTCACATAAGACACCACCACATCGACTATAAATAGTAAAGGGTTGAGGCTTTAAGTTCAGGTCATCAAAGGATAAAAAATATAACTTCATTAAAGTGTTAAATACTTTAACTAAATTCTAAGCAAAAATCATTTAAATTAATGTATGTTCATATAAATAGTAAATAACCATGATCATTTCCTAGAATTAGTAGAGAAACATTTGTTGCTTGAATAAAAGTCTACCCTATAGTCACATATAAAGACAATTAATAATATTTAAGGGTTTTATCAGTTATTAATAATTCAACAAAAAGTAATGTTCCAAACAATAAGAGGATTATAAACGAAATGAACTAGATGAGTTTATAAAAGAATCCATTTTGAATAGAAATAATAAAAAATTAATCATGTTAAACAAGTTTTATTTATTTATCAAGCTAAAAAATCACTTATACATAGAAAAGGTAATTTCAAATACATTATTGTTTTGGAAACATTTCAATATATTTACGAATTTATTATTGCATTAAAAACACATAATTTTATCGAATAATTATTAAAATTGTTTCAATTATTATCATTTAAATAAATTAAATTAAATTAACTTGGTTAATTGATTTTTACATTTCCTCTCATCATTTTAACATCAATTTGTCTGGGAATTAGTTTAAATTTGTGCAAGAACAAATGCTTGACATTAGAACAAATACGTACAAAATATTCATCAATAATACAATAATTATATCCGAAATCACCAAGCTAGATTTTCTAGCAAGGTCAAATTAGTGACATAGATTGACCACCTTGGTGATTGTTTCAAACAATTAGATTATTCTTTGTTTCTTTTTGGCGAAAATCGTTAAGAATTGTGAGCTTTAGTCTTGTCTTTGGCACTATTTCTACGACTATTCCTTTCTCTGTTGTGTCTATCCTTTTGGTTGCGACTCATTTCACTAAACTGTTGACTGTTGTCCGATGTCTGACAATTATAGTCTCCATTGTTTATCGCTTTTATGGCTTTCCTCAGTTGTGGCGATTTGTGAGGCCATTGCATCATAAATGTGACCCAATTCTCTCCATTGGCTTCAGTTTTGCCAATAATGGCGTATCGTCTTCGAGATAGTATTGCCTGAGTCTCTTCAGGTGTCTGTTGACTGAGCACACCATCGATTACACTACTGTTAGCGTACAATACAATCGGTGTTTGTCTTTGGTTTTGTGGAAGTGAGCCCTCAATTACTTTATAATTTCTGACTCTAATCTCATTCTTTTGTCCACTCATTGGAAATATTCTTCCCTTAAGTACTGTATATAAAACCGATAAATTAGTTTAACAAATATGATCAAGGTAAGGTAAGGTAAGGTAAGGTAAGGTCAAGATAAGAGTAAGATTATTTTATAGTTAATGAGGTAAACAATTGAAAGTGAGTTAGAGTTAAAGAGTAATAAAGTAAGAGTAAAGAGTGAATGAAATACTGACTCCATTGGGATCGACAGAAATTATTGATGATATCGTTGTAGAGCTGTCGCTGTTCTTTATTCCACTTCCGAACCGGTTTGTCAGTAGTGGTGTACTCAACACTAAATGCCTGATCGACCTGTGGTTCAACTCTGAGTCGAGTCTCAGAATCGAGATGTGATGAGGTTTGAGCCCTTTGCAGATGACCCGGTTGTGGCTCAAACACCGTCTCTTTGACAGCGGGCGGGTATTCTTCGGGAGGCACCGACTGATTGCGGCGTTGCTTTTTGTTGCCATTCTTTTTGTTACTGATTTTCTTCTGTTTACTGTCTGTTTGTTGACTGTTAGCAGTGCTCTTCTTGTCTGAGTGGGTCTGTGCGGGGGGTGAGTGCTGTGCCTGAATGCACATATCGTTATCAGTGGGGAATTGGTCGCACTGTACTATCTTAGGCCAGGGATAACCATAACCCAACATTATGTGCTCACATGACGACTGTACTGACTCGCAAAGGGAACGGCACGGAGGGATCGGTACGTCCAGACATCTGTTAAGAAAATAGTATATAACTAAAGTAAACTAGGTCATCTTAAGGTGAGGATGAGTGTTAAAAGTGTTGTGTTTGTGGCCATTGCATGTATGGCTGTGCTATACATACACAGGACTAAAGAGAGAGCAGAGGAAGAGTCGAGTGTCCGGATGACAGTTTAGTTGAGACAAAGGGACCCAAGAGTTGGACTGTTGTGAGACCTCTCGAAGTGTGTCGTGATTTAAAAGGTTGGGTAAACGCATCTTTGTATAACCGATCCCTTGACATAGAGTCAGGTTTGAGGGGATGTCCACACAGACCGCAGTATTGTGTGCATTCCTGCCAGTGATAAATCAATTTTAATCTAGGACAGAATTGACAATTGATCAAGCTCAATCAAATAGGAATTGGCACTAATTGGCACTCTTTAACTAATCCGTGGCCAACCTCTGCCATTGTGGAGTGTCCTGGCTGTTCCAATGGAAGGTGTTGCCGGTGACCACAATGGCAAGATGATAATAAGTGAGCAAGCACAATGATATTATCAATGATAATTTCATCTTCACTATGGAAGAGACGGTGGAGTCGAGACTAAAGAGACTAAAATTAGCTGTTATTTACTTTTGGGTCTACACTTGTCCTACAGTTGGGCTATACTTCACGTCTGAGTCTCTTTCGAGTCTCTGTTTATGTTTTCGCGCACTTTAAGCACAGGCGTCAAAAGTGGAGTACACTCGAGTACAGTCGAGTACAGTTCACTCTAATGAGTCCCCTTTCCTTCAACTCTAGCAAATGAGGAGCGCATGAGTGCACTCACACTGACGTCACTTATTCTGAGCCCTTTGTCTGATTGCGAATGCGTTTTACTATTGACTATTGACTCACCCTTTTCTCCGACATATTTAAGACAATAATGGGCTCCAGATATCGGGACTGGAATCTGGACTGTAAGGTCTATGTGGGTAACCTCCAGGAGAACGCCATTAAGTCAGATGTAGAGAACGCTTTCTGCAAGTATGGTCCTCTCAAGAATGTATGGGTCGCCCGAAACCCTCCCGGCTTTGCATTTGTCGAATTTGAAGACCCCAGAGATGCCGAAGACGCGGTTCGTGGCCTCGACGGCACGTGAGTCCACTTATTCTTGTTATAATTGCATGTTCATATAGTACCTTGCTAGTTTTTTGACCAATTGTCAACAAATTGGTTGAAATGCTTTCAATGAAATCATTGTTTTGTTTTTTTATTTGTTTTTAATTTTAATAGTTTTTAATCCAATGACTAATGTTTTAATTGATTGACAGCCGAATCGGCGGATCCCGAGTGCGAGTAGAGATGTCTCACGGAAGGACCCGAAGGGGTGGTTATGGCAGTAGTAGTAGTCGTAGGTATGGCTCGCGGTATGTCATACTTTTGAGTGAAATAACTTTAATGTTTACCTCTTGTTTGGGTCATCCCTTGATTGTCTTGAATTGGTTCCTTCATTGGTTGAATCGGTTGAATGACTAGACGTGGAGATCGTGAGTATTCAAGAAGTCGTCGTTCCCGGAGTTATTCCCGAAGCAGATCACCACGATCAAGGTAATTCTGGGGTATTCTTAGACAATGATTACTATTATTATTATAAATAACTATTAATTAATTATAAATTATATTAATATTATTATTAACACTGAAGTGATGTTTAACTAATCGGTAGAAATGGGTTTCAGAAAAATGTGTAAAACAAACAAAAACTAATGTTTGACAAAATAGTATACATTTTTCTCAATAACACAGGTTTTAGACAATACTACGACTCCTTCCGATTTACCACTACTTCCGTATTAAACTTCAGTATTAATCCTCTGCTCTCCGGGTTTTCCTTCTGCTCCCATCGAGAGCTCAGACATGTGTTCACATACAATGTGTTCTGATTATTGAGACCACAGTCTTCGAGGGGCGACACCTCTTTAGGTCTAAAAACGTTTGAAAAACAAATTGTTTTTAAGAAAACAGTTTTTTCTTACAATAATTTTCAGTTGAATTACAACTGAAAATAATTTATTTATTTAAACACAAAAAAGTGTTTTTATTTTATGATATGACCGACGATTTCGTCGCTCCGCCGACAGCGCCGGCACTGTATTAAAGAGAGACAGTCATTGATTGAGAGACAGACAGTGAAAGGTTAGGTGTATTCGTCGGTAGAGCTCCTGAACAGCCATCAATAAACGGGTTGTCGTCCGAAACACTTTTGTTGTAATGTTTTTGACTCTAATTTCTAATTAATTATTATTTAATTAATTCCTAATTTATGCCGTTTTTTCCCCCAAAAATTTCGCAATTTTTTTGACCCGAATTTGTATGAAATGGACGACTCGTTCCCTTCATTGGCACTGAATGGTTGTATTGAATGGTTGTCACTACAGATCGCGAACACCAAAACGACGTTATGGACGATCTGATAGCCGATCGGTGAGCCGTTCCCGAAGCAGATCAGGTTCCAGACGTAACAGTCGACCCAGAACTCCGCCGTCGCGCTCTGGTTCTCGGGACAGACACTAAGCTCTGGTCTAGTGTTTGGCTATCATTGCATTCATTATAAACTTAATATTATTATCAAAAATTATTCCCTTTTTTTGACGATTATTTTAGTAATTAATGAAGAAATTGAAATCACTTTAATGTAATTAATGTCAATGAAATGAATCACTTCAATATACAACTCTTCAATAGATTTGACAGCACTGGTAGTCATGACTGAAGGACAGCAAAAATCATTCATTAATTAATTAGAAATTCTTCTCATTTATTAACGAAAATAAAGTGGTTTTTATTTAAATATTTTTTAATTTTATTTTTTAAAAAATTAACTAAAAAACTAAGTTTTGAATATTTATAACTTAATTTTACTTAAGTCAAAGATTGATCTTGCTTGTTTTAGACAATAAAATACAATTAAAATTCTAAATTATAGTCACATTATTGACATTTTCCACCAATTCTTAAGAGTTTCAATATTTTTTATTGTATTTAAAAACTATACTTGGTCATTTTCACAGTTAGTAAATATTGATTAGCTTGTGACTGATTATCTTGGTTATTATATTCAAGGATTAAAGAGTTGGCAAGTACAATTACCATATTCAAGGTCATATTCAATTTTAAATATTAAATTTAATTACAGAATTATATAAATGTATTATAAATCAATTGATAGTAAAGACGACTAAATTAAAGTCAAAGTTGTCCACCGATTGTATGTCGACGGGAATAACATTTTGATAATGTCGTCACTTTCGGTAAGGAATTAATTTTCAAATAATAATTTTTAATTAAAAAAATGTTTTATTTAAAAAGTATTTTAAAAACAAGTAATGAAAATAAAAGTCAAAATAAATGTATAAAATTAAAAGAAAATTCATTAAAAAAAATATTTAAAAAAAGTGTGAATCAAACAGTTGTTATACCAAAAGTGTATTTTTCGCTTTCAATGTTTGCCCGGTGTCTAATGATAATGACAGTATCAAGGGCAATTACTGCGAAACAAATGACTGGCAATTGCATGAGTAGAAACACCGATAAGTTATCCGTACTTTTGATGAAAGGAAACATAATTTCCCAAAACGTGAAGCCAGTCATAAATGCGATACCGAACTGATATTCCCGGAACACAACATAAATGTATATCAAAAGTGATGTTAGAATCGAATAGAGAGACAAAACTGTATTCATAGTAAACAAAGAATTCATTAATTGTTGAATTTGTGGTGAAGTGTTGTAATTAAGGCCAAACTTTTCGGTAAATTTAGTGAAACTCTTGTATTGAAACAAAAGTAAATGAATTGAAAGTAAAACTGAGAAAAATATTTTCATTAATATAAGAATTGTTTTCTTCACTTTTAATTGAGTTAAAAGTAATAGTTTTGTTGAATAGTCTTTGGAATCCATTCTTCGGTAAATCATTTCTTAATTAAATGAAATTAATTTCAAAAAAGTCTTTCATTCAAACACTTGAAAAATAAATTATTAACGAAATTATTAATTATAAACAAAGTGTTGATCAGACCATCTGTTAAATGAATAATTGGTTTGACTAATATCTGGCTCTAAATAACTTATATTTAAGTGAAATGTTTTGTTAATAAATGATAATATATTAATAATCACATGTTTTTCACAAATATTTCTCGATTTAAATAATGTTTAAACACTTTATTATTAGAAATATTTGAAAACTTTCCAAAAGTTTAGAACAAAGTTTTGATAAATTAATCCCATATTCTCTCAAAACTTGTTTTATCAGTAAATTCCCGGTATTTTAAAACTATTAAAGGGATAATGATTTCAATCAAAACCTGAGTTCAATTGTATTGTTTGTAAAGTATTCCGGTTTTGATTTATATCTTAATCTCATCAAACATTTTAAAAGAAATTAATTTACTTATAATTAAAATCCCATTAGTTTTAAATCAAGATTTAATGAGACATTTATATCTAGTTAAGTGAAAAATAATTAAATAGATTAAAATAAAAAATTTTATCTTTCATTTATTATACGATACCTTGTTTCTTTTTTTACGACCACCAAAAGTTAGTGTAAATCCAATGACTATTTTTATTATCAAATTAATAGTTTATTTAATTTCTTTTAACGATGAAATGACCAATCACATATATTCAAATTTAGCATGTTATAAATTAATTTTGAAACCGAGAAAAAAGATTATCAAAGAGATCTTACAACCAAAACTTGTCTTGAAATTAAATTTAAATAAAATATATCAAAAATGACCAAGTTCATTTTCAATTTTTTTATTGTTCAAAATGACTCATTTTTATCGATTACGGGAAAAGACTTTAAGTAAAGACTTTTAATAAAAACTTATCAAATTATTAGCAATTAATAAATTATTACTAAAACTTCTGTAATGTATAACTTTAAAATATTTTTAAATACATTTTTCTTTTAATTTAATTAATTGAAAACAATTTTATATTAGAAATGAAATGATTGGAGATTTTAATCTTAAATACTTTAATAAAATTAAATCAATAATAGATTTTAATTAATTAAAAGCAAAAGTAATTAGCAGGGATGCCAATGGATTTTCTAGGGGGGGGGGTATTTCAAAATTTGGGAAAATACCCCCACTAGGACGAAAGGTAAGGTACCCCCCCCCCTA